>VCCN01006885.1:7362619-7391822 GCA_006491835.1 Architeuthis dux
GGGATTTTTTATTTTTCAGAAAAAATGTTTTTTAAAGTTTTATATGGCAGGGTTCTATTTACAATATAATTATATGGTAAACGTGACCGTTACTTTCAGTCCATTGTATGGAAGTGAGGCTTCGAAGCATGTTGTTACTTTCCTTGTGAAGGTTATTAACTAGGTTTCTTTGATATTTTAATGACAATTTTTCTGTGCTTTCAATAAGGTTTTTGGTGGAGGACTATGCAGGGCTGCCTCCCACCAAAAAAACTTAATGAAAGCACAGAAAAATCGTCATTAAAATATCAAAGAAACCTCACAATGGAAGTAAACGTATACTTCAAAGCCTCACTTCCATACAACAGACGGAAAGTAATGGTCCCATTTACCATACAGTTACATTGTAAATAGAAACCCCCATAACATTTTTATCTAAAAAAATAAAAACTCCCAGGAAGATCTAATGGATTAAAGGCACAGAAATGTTTATATTTTTTTAGACTTTGTTAACGGATGTAGATCTTTAACAAATTGTTTATTTAAAATGAATACTGACTCTATTTTTAGACTTTAGATGTACACCATTTGAGAAGTTAATGAATATGAATAAAGTTTAATTTGCATTAAAAAACATACAAAAATAATATGTGCAGCTGGGGAAGCAAGAGACCATTTGAATAGTTTGACTTATTAACTGGTTATTTCCTTGTATGTTCTAAAACAACTTTTATTTTCGGCTATCATGAAAATAAATACCTATACAAAATGAATGGATTTTTCCTTTTGTATTAGTAATAATCAGTGGTGTAGTTCTGTGGGAATGACGTTCTCTTACTTTGTTTTGGAGGAACTGCCTTTCCTCACTATTTATATACTACTAATATTCTCATTCTGTTTATCTGTTTGCACACTCTAATTAGCCAAAATGTAGCTATATATACTGAATCAAGGTACTCCTAATAAGCAAACCACCCAGATGTAGAGGCTTGCTTCACTCACCAGATAGCTATGCTCACTAGAGCAGCCAGCCATGCATTCCTTCATTTTTTTTCTTTTTAACAGTATGCCATTTTTACACTAAACTATCTTCTCATATCTTACTGATTGCTTGACTATATAAAACAATAATATTAACTGCTTTAAGCAAAATAGAAAATTGAGTTATTATAATTTTATGATTGCAAATAACATATGATTTTACTATTTTCTTTGATAACATCTCCTCTTCATTCACAGATATCAATTGCAGTGGATAACAAATGAACTTATCTGTTGACCACAAGTAAATACAGGTAGTCCCCGATTGCTCAACTTATATTTCGAAATTACAATCATATTTTTTTCTTTAAAATTGCAAATAGCACTAAATCAACAGTAGTACTCCTTTTCATGCTACAAGGAAATATACAACAGGAAAACAAAGACAAATGTTCAGACAACATTGGATATTTTCCTAAAGAAGACGCTTCTTTTGCTCTTTCAACAACTGTCGGGAGACGTTGATCACCCTGACAAAATGCGTGTTTCATCTGACAGCGATTAGTGATTTGTTTATGACATTATATGAACAGGAATTGACTAATTCCATTTAATTACATACTGTGAACTATGTTTTTTATTTTTCAATTAAAAAAGCAATTGTGGTAATTTAATGTTTATTTCAACCTTATTTTAAGAATGAAAATATTCAAGAACAAGAACTTCTGTTGAGTACCTTTAAAAGTGACTGACGATTTTTTTGACTTACAATCTCATTTTCGGTCCCTAACTCTAAGTTAGGGACTATCTGTATTGTATAAATAAACTAATAACCGATTCAATGTTGAATATTAGAATGAAAGAAACCATATTTTTGTTAACTGTGCAGATTTGCATTTTAGATTATTTATAAAAAAACATATTTACTGAACACACAAAATAGGAACCATATTTGTGCATATAGTGCTGATATCTCATTTAATGCAACTTTTTTTACACCTGTAAACACGCATTTTAGAAAAACCATCATATAATTTGTGTGACTTTGCATTTTTACAGAGTTCACATATTCAAACACAGACAGGAGATGAACCATATGTGAAACGTGGGCATCAGCATTTGCATTTAAAAGACATGGAAACTCACACTGGAGAAAAACTGCCTTCTTGTGAGGTGTGTGGATTGGCTTTTACACGAAATTCATCTTTAAAGCGCCACATGCTTATACACACTGGAGAGAAACCATATTCTTGTGAGGTGTGTGGATCAGCATTTTCACAAAATTCATCTTTGAAGAGGCACATACGAACACACACGGGAGAGAAACCTTACGCTTGCAAAGTGTGTGGAACCACATTTTCAGAGAATACATCTCTGAAAATACACATGTGGGAGCACACTGGAGAGATGCCATATTCTTGTCAGTTGTGTGGGTTGTCATTTTCGCAGCTTTGCAACTTGAAAGGACACCTGCGAACACACACTGGGGAGAAACCTTACACTTGTGAAGTGTGCGATTCAGCATTTTCACAGAGTTCCAAAATGAAAGAACACATGCGAACACACACTGGAGAGAAACCATATTCTTGCGAGATGTGTGGATTGGCATTTTCAATTCTGAAAAACCTAAAAGAACACATGCGAACACACACTGGAGAGAAACCATATTTATGTGAAGTATGTGGATCAGCATTTCCAGTACATTCCACTTTTAAAAGACATATGCGAACACACACTGGAGAGAAACCATATTCTTGTGAGGTGTGTGCATTAGCATTTTCCCAGAATCGATCTTTAAAAAAACACATGCAAACACACATTTGAGAGAAAACCTACACTTGTAAGCATTTTCACAGAATTCAAATTTTACAAAACACACCAGAGGGTAATCCTAATTATGTGAAATGTGTGGATCAGTATTTTTACAGAATTTATCCTGAAGTCCAACTATTTTCTTGTAAAATGTGTGGATTGACAACTTTAAAGAGTTTATATTTCAAAGATCACTGGTAAGTACACACAGGAGAGCAACTACACTGTATGGATTGTACTTTTTAAATTTTACCATTTTTATTAAAAAAAAAACATATTTGACAGAAACCATATTCTTGTGAGGTGTTTTGATCAGCATTCAAAATACACACAAACGTTACGAGAAAATTATATTCTTTGGAAGTATGTTACTGTATATTTTCATGTAAACCAGCAGAAAAGACAATACTGTAATACCTCAGTTAGCGCTCTAGATACATTCCTAAAAAATGCTGCTCTAAACAAAACCGCCCCATACGAGGTAATTATAACAAAACATGAATAGAAATACAGCTTGTGAATTATAGTTTATTACATGTTAGCATACAATTATTATCATAATGTACATAGTGTTATCCCAGTGAAAATATTGTGCCAGCAATCATTTTAAGATATAAGATGGAATGGATTAGTGCTGTGTTTCTCACCTGGCAGCTATTTTCCAGAGCTGGTGAATGTGAAAAATGGCACCCAAGTGTGCAGTATACAGTTATTTTGGACATTGTCCATGATGCTGATTTTTATCATTGTTTATTTGGGAAATTTAACATTACTAAATTTATTACAAAAAATATTTGAAAAAAGCACTATAGCGAATCAACACTGAATGGGGCAGGGTCAAGTGGGATATTACTGTATTCTTTTAAAGTATAATATTCCATATTCTCATGCAAATCAGCAGAAAAGTAAACATTCTAATGTGAATAGGAAAAGATAGTATATTAACTCTTAGATTCATAGACCGCTTTAGAACTGTTTAATGAATAGGATTAAAAAATGGAACTTTTTGTGAATTGAATTAAAGAAAATTTTAAAAATTTACCAAAAAGTGCAAGCGAGGTAACTTCAATCAGAAGTTACTCCCCTTGAATCCCTTTTTTACTAGAATGAATTTAAGAGTTGAGCATGAGAATTTGACGCTACAATTATTCATTCAATAATACAATAGATACCCAAGGGAGGTCGGTGGCTACAGTGGCCTAAATGTGATAAAAGCACAAGAAGATGAAGGCCTTCTGGCTCAATAGACAATGGAATGACACTGAAGTGACCTTTCCAGGGTGCAAATCTAGGAAAAACCTTTGGAGATCCTGGAATGCCAATTTGGCAGAATCCCCCCTCTGCCTCACTGGTGTGATACATTTGTCATAAGCTTGGCTGCAGGAGCTGTCGGAAGGATGTCAATGTTGGCATCCAACTGTCTTGAGGGTGCTCCACTCCCTGGTTGCTTTCCCAAGGCTAGAAAGCCCAGTCTGCCCTGCTTAATTTACCCATACCTGGGGGTAGAAGAGATGGATTCATGCCTTTCCTGTGGGTATTAGTACAAAGTGAATGTGAACAACCATAACTGGAGTTTGAACTCATCTCGCCAATTCCATTGTTCACATTCTTGAATGCTATGCCACTTGCACCTCCAGAAAGACAAGAGAATTAGTTTAAATCAGTGGTTCTTGGAGTTCCAGATCATATTCCTCCTCTTGCAATTCCAGGTTTCCTCAATTCTGATCCCATTTGGAATTCTCATCAAGTAATTTATACTTTCCATTATACATTTCTCCCCTGGGTCATGGAAGATTTACTGACAACGATTCAATCGACAACAAGTTACTAACATTTACCAATATTATATAATTTACCAAGATATTTAAAATTACAAAAAGGTTAAGAATTAAATAGAATTTACTGGAATGAAAATATATTAAAAGATTGTTCGCAGAGGGCCCATGCTCTTTTCAGCTATTTAGGTACTTCCCAAACTTTTGAAGAAAAAAAATTTAAAACTTTTATAAGAATTATTTTTATTGTAAGAAATATTTATTCCATTCGTAAAAAAAATGAATGAAGATTTGCATTGACCAGCACTTGGTTGGGAGTACATCGTAACTGCCAAAGAAAAAGTATCGCAACTCTGCTGACTGCATCAAGAGAATTGTCGGATGCTTTTATTGTTTTGAAAATGAATAACATTCTAAGCCAAATAATATGTAATATTTGTTTTTAAAATCCATAACAATAGCACATGAGTAAAAAATGAACCGATGAAGGTAAATAGTAGTCAAAAATTAAATAATGATTTACAATACTTCATCATCAAAAAAGTAAGTATAAATATCTAAAATTGAATTAAAATTATTTAAATATAGAAATGACGTTGAACTACGATGTGAAAAATCAGCCGACAAAAACCTGTTTAAACTAAAACAGCAAGATACCTCTTAAAGTTTATGTATCTTAACATTTTTTTAGCATAAAGGAAAAACAGGTGTTTGTTTGTGAAATTTATTTTTTAATTTTATAATTTTATTTCATTTGGACCTTCTCGTGAAATTGTTATTGGTAAAGTGTTGTCGTTGAATTGTTGTCGGTAATTCCTCCCCTGGGATCCAAGTGCCTACCATTTGAAAATCACTGGCCTAAATGAACCAAAAGACAATGGTTATAACATTGTATCTAAAATAATTCAGACAAGAATTGTTAGAAACTGTCAACCAAAACTGTCAACATAGGTTTCTTCAGTTTTTAAGTGGTTCTGCCTGGCTATCAATGTATGTATGTGTCGTGTACAGGCCGAACCAATGGAACTAGAGAGCTGAAAATTTAAACATTTACTCCTTATTATGTTTAGAAGAAAACGTTTTATTTGTTTTTTGAAAATCCCCCCCCCAATAAGTTTTTAATGGGTGTTCAATTCACAAGGTACGTTTATGCTAAATTGGACCCTTAGTTTGTGTCCAGCAGCGTTCACACCTGTTTTTTGAAAATTCAGACTTTTTAGTTTTCACTGCCCAACAAAAGGTGAGAGGAGTAACTTATTCATTGATCTTCCAATTTTTTAATTGATTACCCCCAACACGGCATGCTGCAAAAAAATGTTGGTCATGCGACAATTTCTATTGTGTGACTAACCAGACCTGTTTTTATTGTATTAAAATGTGCTGTAAATTGATTATAAACAATTTCTTTTGTATATTTCAACGAAAATAATTCAAAGGAGAATTGTTTTCTATCAAAAATGTTTTATAAACTCATTAAAAACAATTACTTTTGTACATGTATCCAATTTTAATGCAAAAATGCATTTGAACTTTTAATAAAATAATTCAGACAAGAATTGTTCTTATTTGTATCAAGATGTTTTGTAAACTCCTTAAAACAATTTGTTTTGTACATTTATTTAGTCTTAACACCAATTATATACTACATTACACAAAATATGTAGAACCCAATGTTAAATTTACAATGTGAATATCTGGAAAAGTGGACATGTGCTTTGTGGCTGCCTATTTTCAGATGCATACAAACATTGTCGCTTTTTTTCCAATGCAAAATATACATAAATGAAAACAATACCATCAAACCCTAAGCCTAACCCTAAAAAATTTTACTTTACAGTAAACCCTCGCTAGAAAAAACTAATTGGGGGGGAGGGGGTTGTTGTTAACACTGAAAGTTCATTATACCCGATGGTTGTCCCTTGTTCAGTAAATAAGAAGTAAGTTCAGTAGTCTGCCGCATTTAACGAACATCATTCAGTAAATCCAAAGGCAGTTTGGTTGCCCCGATAAGCCATGGCAGAAATGCACGCAAAAAACACAACTCGGTAAGCACAGAACGAAAAACGCGTTGACGCCAACAAGTATCCAAGGAGACTAAGCCATAACCACACTCGTGCGTGCCAGAATTCTTCCACATCAACTTATCCCATCAGTCTTGGCATGCACGCGATCAGTGATTGGTCCTCGCATTTATCGATCTTCTTTTGGTAAATAAGAAGAAAGTTTGATTCTCTGTGGGAAGACAGGTCTCGAGATACACCAGAAAAATCCCTAACGAAATCACATTGGTGCTAAAGAAAAAAGTATTTGTGGCAAAAAAGATCTGTCATATTCATATTCATTGCCGTGAGGGATACATCAATCGAATACACAAGACAGAACTATGTTCATTAGAATTTTATGAATTTTGAAGTTTTAGAATTTTAATATTTTATAACGTCTAGAACACTGAAACTGAAAGTATTTTTCATTTTCATAGTTTATTGTATAAAAATGATTGAATTTTGTATGAAAGTATTGTTAATTAACATTGTTTTGTATCAAAATAAATTATTGTTATTATATAATTTGTTTGCTTTGTAGTTTTTTACTAAATTTCTTATATGTATTGTGCATTTAGTCCCCTTGCAAAGTATTGGAAGTTCATTAATGTCCAGTCAACATATTCGCTGCTTTTATCAAACTTCGTTCGGTAAATTAGAAGTCAGTATCGCAACTCTGCTGACCACCTCAAGAGAGTTGTTGAACCCTTTGATTCTTTTGAAAATAAAATTAGAATTAAAAAATGAAGAAATAACGATCGATGGGTTCATTAAAGCCAAAATTTGTTATATCAAGGTCCATTATAGCATGTGGTAGGGAGAATGCTTGGCACATTTTCTTACTAACATTTAGTAGAAAACTGAGATGCCAATCTTTTTATGTATAACAGAAATAATTTATGCGTTATTAAATTTCATCTTAACTCTTTCTTCCCTGATAACGCCTCTAGGCGTGATCATAAATTTCACTCATGCCCTGATCACATGTAGAAGCGTGATCTCGTATTTGTATTATTTCCCGGGCAACAAAACAAAATTACTAAAAAAACACATTTAAATTTAAATCTTACACAAATTTAAATCATGACAATGCCAATCAATCAATAATAATACCCTTTTAAATTAACTTTTTGCTGGCCTTATTTCACTGGACTTGGAAGTGATACATTGGAAATAATCACTGAAAATTTAGTAAATGTACATTTAATATTAAGAGATATAGCAATTTATCTACTGCCCTTTGTATTTCTTTGTTCAGCCACAGGCTGTTAAATTAGTTTAAGGGCACACAGGCACATTGTTAGAGCAGGCAGTCAGGGAAGTAATCAAACATGGCTGTCAGGGAGTAAAGAGTTAATGTTGGAAAAAAAATGTAATTGTTAAAAGTTTTGTGTGAATTAAACACAAGCAAATAAAAACTTTATTTTGCTGTCAAGAAACAAACTTAAGTTATGTAAAGAGTAACCAAAAAGTATTGAAAGGTATCAAAACTTTACAAGTATTTTAGTGAAATAGATCATCTATTGGACATTGACCCTTTTCCCCTTCCTTTTTCGGTCCATTCCAGGGATATCTAATTGCCTGACGACAGCTTCGGGAACATGACCTGGTGTCAGGATAAATAGTGTTGCCTATTAACAGATTAAATTAAGAAGTTAAGATACTGTCTCACTAAGAACAAATCATCAGCGTGCAGTAGCCAGTATCAGAACAAATGATTTTGTGTGTACTATTAATCGTGTGTGCTAGTATGTGTATGGTACCAGGCTTTCCTGTAGTTATTTTGGTGTTATTATTTAATAAAAAAACGAACATTAAATAATTGGCTTTCTTGAACCCCAACACCAGCGTTATAATTGGGGATGCATTCATCAAAGAATTTTTTACAACTTATTTTTTAATTAGATGTTTAAAATGGAAGCATGAAGGTGTGGAGAGGAGTAATGGTACCAGCATGGAAAACAGAATTGGTGAACCGAATTCGGGTTTCAGTCAATAGTGGGGCAGATAACAGAAAAATAATGCACATTATGATACAAACATGACATTTGGTGTTTGTTTTCTGGAGGTTTCTGATCAAATCTGCCTGATTGTCTATTTGAAAATCCAAGATGGCCGCTAAATTGACCTCTCCAAGTTGATCGTTTTCATAGAAATGTGTGTAGTTGGCCGACTTGAATGATCTTAGTGTTAATTTGTATGTTTTAAAACAAGCTACAATATTTTCTTTCACTAGTTTAACACTGATATAATGATTGTAGTGATACAATATGAAATTAGTAATGGAAAAGTAACAAAAAAGATTGACAATATAACTCATGAGAGGCCTGAGTTAAAGTACTTGCATCTCCGATTGAAACTTTTCTTACAGGAACACTTGGTCAGTTCCTGACAGCTGGCTTCAATTGGGGGTAATGTTGACCAACATATCTGCCACGTCTTTCCTTTCTGCGTCCACCTGCAGTCAGCACTGCTGGTGTCTGACCTGGATATGGTAGCCTGGCCCCAGACGATCTTAGCCTGATAAGCAGCATGCTTGGCATGCTCTATGAGGACTGGCTGTGTTAGTGGAATTGAGTTGTATAGCTTCTGCTTGCGGGCAAAGAGATCTAGTCTTGCTTCGTTCACACCAATGGCTGCACCTGATTTGTCATATATGAGGACAATGAATCTCTCCAGCCGTTGCAAGTCAAGATCACTAACTGATGTTGGATGCTGGCTAAGATTGGTGAAGGTTTCAGAAACCTCATCACAGATGTTCCAAGTCTGCCATGCAGTCTTCTTCTCTTTACCGTGGAAGACACAACATCACAGCCAGTGAATGCATGAAAGTATGGTATTCCACTGGCTTTCTCAGGCCTTATTGCAGAAACTACCTCATGGATTGGAATCCATTGTACTTGGCCAAAGGCAATCCACATGTTCTAAAGGCCAATGTCCTGTAAGGTTGGCAGTGCATATATTGATATGATGAGGATGTCAGTGTGATTAGCCCTGATGATGAGAGACTTGCTACCATCTGTTGTTGCATCCCTGGCATGTACAAATATTCATGTGTCAGCTTCTTCATGACAGGGATCTCCTTGTGTTGCTAATGACACCTTCTCCTTTTGTGACAATGAGTGTGCTTGTTGTTTGTGCTTCACACATTTTATCTGCAAGGAAGCTGTCATCTCAAAGAAAGTCTTTCCAGTTGTTTGGGATCTTAATGGTTCTTGTCACTCTTTGTCACTCTTTTTCTCAATCCTTACCCCCATTTTGACCTGGCTTCAAATTTCAGGACACCTCAAACACCATGTTCACCCTTTTGAACATGGCGCCATAGGATTCTACCTTCTGGATGAGGTCTTCTCTAGCATAGTCATCAAATGTTTTTGAGGTGTGTGGAGGTACAGCATTGATCAGTGCTGAGCCATCTATTGTGACTGCATCTCCCCTTGATTCTCTGTCTGGAATGTTCACTTGTGCTTGAACAAGTTCAGCCAGCTGTGACTTCTGGTTTGTATGAAACTTGTCACTGAGAGATGCAAGAGATGACTGGTTCTCACGCTTGAGGAATTTTTGCAAGTCGTAATACCTGTACTGGCATGAGATGAAAAGTTGTGAGAACAACTGACAGTCATCTTTCATCACCTTCTCTTTAAAATGGACCCCCAGCTTGCTTTAAGACTGTTTTAAAGAAAGAAAATGTGTTCTAATTGATTCGGTGATAGAATGAACATTCATCTTTATTCTGTAACTCCATTATGAATGACTGGAACTGCGCTTTGCCCCATTGGTGATGTGTTTTTTTTATAAGGAGGTGGTGAAGGTTTGGTTATTAGAGTCAGCTAGAACATTGAGATATATATAATGAACAGTGTGACTTTTTCCGTTCGTTTCTGTGTGTAACGATGGACTCTTCCATTTAAAGGTAACAATTTTGCTGATAAAGATATCTCCCACCCACTATTTAAAACATTTGACTCTTCAATTTAGAAAAAATCATCTCATAGAAATTCAAATATATCTGTGAATTCTTCACGTTTATAATATAGAAATACAGGCAATTTGTCCCAATTTTTACTTGCGAAAGACTAATTTGCAGTAAGCAATTAATAGAATCAATGGGAATAATTACAATGAATCCCTGTCCTTTCAGTTAGTGGTAACTGGATAATTACATGTGTAAAACAAATGATCATAGTTTTCCAACTTGCAGTAACTGAATTTTGCATTGATTGAAGTAGCATATAGTGCAGTTTGCCTGTATTTCTGATTCAGCTATAAAACTAGGTATGATTTCCCAAGAACAGCAATTTTCTTTGTGGATTCTAGTATACTTTATAGGACATTTCATGTTCAATTAAAATAGCAATATTAATATTTTCATAGAAGGAACCCAAGAAAGTTGTGTAGGTAATCAATGCCTTAGGATAAATACAGTATGCCAATTTCCCGATGTAATTAGTACAGTGGGAGGAGTGAAATGTGTGTCTTTACATTTACTTTTTCAGAGAAGAGAGCCAAGAAAACAAGCCTACTTACTGCAACATTTCTTTTGTAGATATGTAAGACTTGTCAGTTTAGCTCAGTCAGTAAGAGAGCTGCCTACCGATCAATTGGTTGTGATTTCAAATCACTGTAGGGAAATGTTAATTTTATATATTATTTTGGTTTAACTTGACAGGACAGACAAACAGTGAAGCGTTTACTCTCCTAAATTAGGTTAGGGTTGTTCTTGTTGTTACCGTTGAAAAGAAATTCAACTCCAGACGCTGACTTAAACTGGAGTTTGACAATAACCTTCATGATGCTGCTGCAAGATGTAGATAATCAAGACCTTAGGATAAATTCAAAAGTAATGTTAATAAAGATATACATAATAAAAAAAAAACTAATGAGATTTGTTTCATTCTAATTTATTCATTTAATTATAAAAATCTATTCTTAAAAGAAAAAAAATATCTTTTCATAAAAGAAAAGAAATTATTATTTTTCAATATAAATTCATATTTTCTTTAAAAAAAACAATTTCCAGTGTGAAGTATCATGTTTTTAAATTCTTTTTTAAAGTGTAAACATGTTTTTAACCACAATTATCTCAGAGTTTATATTGTTTACCAAATAATTTTTAGATGAAAATTTTCTACAATCTTTCTTCCTATTATTACAATAAAATTGACACGGTTATTAGTTTGGCGCATTTCTATTGACATATATCGTTTTGTTGTTAACAGTCCATGAGAGTTGCTAGTGCTTGTCAGCTAGAACTTCCAGAGGGAAAAAACGAATGAAAACTTGATAAAATGACCAAAATGTACCAAAATTTATTATTCAGTATAAACTTGCTGTCCTACACTGACAAACAGTGCAAAATTGCAGCCAAAATACAAAAAGAAAAACAACAAAAAAAGAAACAAGCAAACTTTTCCCTATTGAAAATTAGTAGTAGGATTTTTCTAGTTGGAACCAGAAGTCGGCTGATGCCATCAACACATTGCCACTCTATTGCTATAGGAATACAACGTGGACCTGTATATTTTTTCCCAATTGGGTAAAATTGAACTTTAAAACCGATGGTTAAACTGCAAATCAATTTTGAAAAGTAAATATATTAAATTTGTATAAAAACTTTCAAAAAGCAATAAGCTATATTAGGTAGACAAGAATATAATTAAAACTTTCTTCTTTATAAAAAATAGCTGAATACTTGTCCAATGGACAGGATATTCAGATAATTTCAAATAAAATTAAAATTCCATTTTTTTTATTCTAATAAATCAACATATGATTAAGTTTAATTTTTTTGCAATATGAAATATATTTTGAGACAATAAATATATAGATTCAAAAGTAAACCCAAAATAAAAAAATATAAGATTTACTTTAAATCAACATATAATAAAGTTTACTTTTTTTGGCTTTGTTAAAAAAATTTGTATCTAAGTTTTTAACTGTTTCTCATTTATTAAGCCTTGTAGATTTCCAAATAAATTGACAATTGTCGACCAATTATGTTGACTGATAGTGAGATCCAGGATGATGAGTGGACTTTTAACACTGTCCAAGACAATTGGTGATGCAGATAAATTGGAGATTATTGAATGGCCAAGCATCGGTTAATCAGAAACACTTATGTATGCAATAAATGCAACGTGCCATGTGGACTAACTAGGAGAGCTGCTTGCAAAGACAAGGACTGCAGACGTTGCAGAACTAGAAGATCAATACGAACAGGTTCCTTCGAAAGATCTCTCCTGGATCTTGCACAATTTGATTCATTTACTCTAGGAGTAAAGATATGCTCCAGAGCCTGGTATTGCTAAGAGGAAAACAAGTGTGGAATGGGACCAGTTCTGCAGAAAGGAATCGGGCCTATTTCTCACACCATCCTAAGAATTGGTAGCACAGAAAGGGTTGTCCAAATTGACGAGACCCATTTCTCTAAAAGAAAATACAAAAGAGGAAGGGTGCACTGAGGACAATGGTATTTGGGGGGAATTGAAAGAGACAGTGGGAGATGTTTTGTTCTATCAATTGCATTCAGGACAGCACCAATACTGCAGGCTGTAATTGTAGAATACATTTTACCAGGTACCCACATCATTTTTGACAGTTGGCCTTTGTACAATGATATTCCCCAAATACCCTGTAAAAATTAACAGACATTCCATAGTTATACATTCAGAAAATGTTGTCAACCCAAATAATAGAGAGATAGATACATACACAAAATATTGAGTATATGTAGTCTCACCTAAAAACCAAAATTAAATGAATCTTTGGTACTGAGGGAGATATGCTTCCATCATACCTTTATGAATTTCTGTGACATGAGCAGATGAAAAAAAGAACCCAGAAAAATGCATATTTTTGAAATTTATTTTGACAATTACACGTCATTATATCTTCAATTATATGAATAAATTATAATCTTTCATATTGTAATCTAGCTTTTAATATTATTTCGTATTATGGTTCACATATTTCAGAATAAATAACTGGAAAGTCTCTAATCTTGTAAATAAATAAATTATAATCTTACATTTCATATTGTCATGGTTTCACATTTTTATTAATTTTATTAAAATTATAAAAATCCTTCTTTTAACAAAGAAATTACTGTATTTGTTTGTGTACAATGTGAGAAATTTAATATAAAAAATTGGGGTCAAAATTGGGTGTGGGGTGCATTAAACTCAAGTGTAAAAAAAAATGATAACACATATATTGCTGAATTTTAGCTACAAAAACTGGGGGTCGCATTATATTCGAGATCGCATTGTATTCAAGTAAATACGGAATGTATGAAAGTAAGAAATGTTAGCTTTTCAAAAGAATATGGTGATTGTTCAAAATCAGTTCTAATGAAACAATCCAATTTTGACGGCTTAAAGGTTAAACTTTGCCAAAATCTTTCTTCTATGCATAGTTCAAAGTATTTTCATATAAAAACTCAATGTTACGGCAAATTCACATACTTTATCTCAAAACAAGTTCAGAGTAAGTTTCTTCTTACAAATAGCTTAACTAATTTTCTTTCATATCTATTTGAAGTAGCTTTGGCTCAGACTTTGAAATTCCTTGTTTTTGATTCTTGCAGTTTGGCTTAATGGACTGGCTAAAAAGAAATAGTGATAAAAAGCAAAAAAATAGATGAAATAAAACCAGTCAAAATAATTGCAATGGCAAATTCACAAACATTAAAATACACCCCTTTTTTTCCAGATTTGAATGCATATATTTTCTGATGTATTGAGTAATATACCAGCAGTATTTTTTTTATCCCTTCTATACGTTAATAAAATATTTTGATGCAAAGTCTAACCCTGGCACTTGTTAATACTAATAGTTCTCAAACATAAACAAACTCCCTGCCATTCATTAATTAAATATTTGATGCGAAGTGTGGTAGGGATAGTTTTGCATCAAAATATTTCAATAACATGTAGTAGGGTAAAAAAGTACCAATCCAAAAGAATATTATTTTCTGATATCCTTTTTTTCATCTTTATATTCAAGCACTTTCCAGAATATTGGTTTCTCTCTTGTGTATGTTTCTATGATTTTTAAAATAGAAACTCAATGAAAAGGACAATACATACATTGCACAAAAATATGGTTTCTCTCCAGTGTGTTATGTATATTTTTAAAGATTGGTGAAAATGTTTATCCACATACTTTACAAGTAAATGATTGCTCCCCATTGTATGTTTTTAAATGTGAACTCTTGGAAATACTAATTCATGCATTTCACTAGAGTAAGATTACATGCATATTTCTTAATATGTTTGCATATTCTAACAAATTTGAATCCTGCAAAAAGTCCAATCCACATACTTAGCTAGAATCAGGTTTCTCTCTATTGTGTAACTCACATGTGTAATTTCACCTCTGACTTCATCAAAAATGTTGACTCATAAACCTAACAAGTGTAAAGATTCTATACAGTGAGTGCTTGCCTGTGTATATTTAAATTTGAACTCTTTGAACATTTGTTTTTTTTTCCACTGAGTGTGCTCTGATCATGTGTTTTTTTAAAACTGAACTCTGAGAAAATGCTGATCCACACATTTTACAAGAATAAGGTTTCTCTCCAGTGTGGGTTCGAATGTGCTTTGTCAAACTGGAATTCTCTGAAAATGATGATCCACAAACTTCACAAGAATATGGTTTCTCTCCAGTGTGGGTTCGCATGTGTTGTCTTAAACTGCCACTTTGTGAAAATGCTGATCCACACACTTTGCAAGAATATGGTTTCTCTCCTGTATGTGTTCGAATGTGTAATTTTAAAGATTTATTCACTGAAAATCTTGATCCACACACCTCACAAGAATATTGTTTGTCACCAGTGTGTGTTAGCATATGTGTTTTTAAACATACATTTTGTGAAAATGCTAATCCACACACTTTACAAGAATATGGTTTTTCTCCAGTGTGTACCCGCATGTGCGTTTTTAAAGCTGTATTCTGTGAAAATGCTGATTCACAAATTTCGCAAGAATAAGGTTTGTCCCCAGTGTGTACTTGCATGTGTCTTTTTAAATGCCAATTCCGTGCAAATGCTGATCCGCACACCTCGCAAGAATATGGTTTCTCACCTGTATGTATTCGCATGTGTCTCTTTAGAGCGGTATTAGCTGAAAATGATGACCCACATATCTCACAAATATATGGTTTTTCTCCTGTGTGAGTTCGCATATGTATTTTTACAGATGACTTCACAGAAAATTCTGACCCACATACTTCACAAGAATACGGTTTCACTCCAGTATGTGTTCGCATATGTCTTTTTAAATCTACATTTAATGAAAATGCTGATCCACACACTTTACAAGAATATGGTTTATTTTCAGTGTGTGTTTGGGAACATATATTTTTTGAAAATGCTAATTCACATAACTCAGAATTGGAAGGTTTTTCCACAGTGTGTAACTGCAAGTGCATATTTAAAGATGTATTATCAGAAAAAGTTGAACCACAAACTTCACAAGAATAAGGTTTCTCTCCAGTGTGTACTTGCAGGTGTCTCTTTAAATAGGAATTCCGTGCAAATGCTGCCCCACATACCACACAAGAATATGGTTTTTCTCCAGTGTGTATTCGCATGTGTCTCTTTAGAGTGGTATTACCTGAAAATGCCAATCCACACACCTTACACGAATATGGTCTCTCTCCAGTGTGTGTCCGGATGTGTATTTTTAAAGAGGAATTCATTGAAAATGCTAATCCACACACTTCACAAGAATATGGTTTTTCTCCAGTGTGTGTTCGCATATGTCTTTTTACTTGTTCATTTGTTGAAAATGCTGATCCACATACCTTACAAGAATATGGTTTTTCACCAGTGTGTGTTCGCATGTGTTCCCTCAATCTGTAACTCTGTGAAAATGATAAACCACATACTTTACAAGAGTAGGGTCTATCCCCAGTGTGTGTCCCCAGGTGTCGTTTTAAACGAGACTTTAGTGGAAATGCCAATCCACACACTTCACATGAATATGTTTTTTCTCCAGTGTGTGTTTGAAATGACATATTGATACTCTGCATATAAATATAGTTTATATTCTAAAATGCAAATCGTCACATTTTATGTGAATATGGTTTCTTTCCTGATTGTTATATTCAACATTGCATTAATGATTACTTTATGGTACTCAGATGGTTCTTCACTGTAATTGATATCTGCGAATAAAGAAGAGATGTTATTAAAGAAATAGTAAACTCATGCATTATTAGCAGTTATAAAATAGTAACTCAGGGTTTCAATTAACTCCAGCATATCTCATACTTCATATTCAGCATATAAACATAATTAATTTTCACACTTTTGTTCAGACAATCCAATGTTAACACATTTTGACTGATTCATTCTACAGTCTTTTTCATGTGTAATATCCGTAAGATATCAAAGATGGGAAGAAGAGATTGGATTGTCCAAACAAAAGTTGGAATGTTGATGACTCTTCTCAAAGTTACAGACCAAAGCACGATTAAGTTGAATACAATTTAAATACTCGTCATTTTTACTTTTCAATATTTTACTTATCAAAAAACATTGCATTATTGATGAAAAATTGTTTACACTCTAATATTTAATCAACAAAACTAATGTCTATTTTAATTATTTATTCTTTTCATTAGATGAAGTATTGTATCCCAATATTTTAATAATTTTGACTTTTTACCATCATCTTAATTTTTAGTTGTTTTTACCACAACTTGACTTACCCTTCATTTTTCATTTTGTTTTACTATTTTATTATTATCCAGCTTACTCTCTATTTTTGATTTCACTGTTTGCTTGTAGCTGTAGAATGATGAGCCAATTCAAAGTTGTGATAAAGACAATGAAGGTAAAAAGTAGTCAAAATTAATAAAACAAACGTCATTGTGTCAAACCCTCTAAAATCATTAGAAACAAAATAAATAACTTTTCATTTTTATAGCTTTTTAGGTTTAACACAATCTAACATTTATTAAAAATGTATTTATTCAATTTTGGTTCTACTAAATTTAGATAAAATGTTGATTTTGTTTTTTAATACATACATAAAAAGGAAATGGTTTAAAAAAATATTTTCCTGAAATAAACTGTTTTACACATTTTATTTCGGGAAAATATTTTTTAAACCATTTCCTTTTTATGTAAACATAAAAAAAAGGAAAATGTACAAAATATATTTCAGTTAAAGCACTGAATATCAGTAGATAAGAAGTCTATAAATGTATATTATTACTAATACAAATGAAAATTTGTATACAGTAAAGGTATTTTCATGATAGCCAAAAAGAAAAGTTCAAGTTCTGTTAAAGAACATACAAGGAAATAATCAGTTAATAAATCACACTATTCAAATGGGCCCTTGTTTCACCAGTTGCACATATTTTTGTATGTCTTTTAATATAAATTAAACTTTTATATGTGTTCCATTCATATCTATACTTTTAAGGAAAAAGTCAAGCAAACAGCAATATGGGAAGATTCACAAACGTTGAAAAAAGGATTTAACAAACAAAAGAATCATAAGTGAAAAAACTATTGGTAATCAGCCACAAATGTCTGATCAGATAGTATAATGGTTAGCATGTCTGCCTCACATGCAGAAGGTTCTGGGTTTGATTCCCGGTATGAGTGAAGAGTGTGGAAAACTCTTCATTAGGACAAATTTCCCTATGCACTCAGTAGCTAATCGAGTACACTCTAAGCTGTGATTAGGGTGGAGGTATCTCTTCAGTGGACTTGCATTCTGCCAAGGGGGTGCTCATAAAAACTTGTAAGAATAAAGTCCTGGTCTCGACCAGACTTGAAACTTGCAAGGATCACTAAGCTGACGCATGCAATAAAACCAGGTCTTCGTCACCAGACTCCATTGATGCATTACCTAATCATCCACAATACATCCAAGGAATATTTTCTGCATAAATGGATATTCATTTATGCAGAAAAGATTTTCTAGTGTAAATGAAATGTATCAAATGTTGTTATTGATTTAATATGAAAGGAGAATTCATTAATTTGGGGACAGTATAGTTTTTCCATTACATATGAAAATAAAAGGTTGTGCAATTTAAGAACATACAACACTGCTAACTATTTGTTCAGAATTGTCATTAATCCAAACATTTTCTTGCTTTCAGGCTTTAAAAAAGAAGTGGGGGTTCAATTTACAATGTACGTATAATGCAAAACTGGACCGTTATTTGATGTCACTCTTTATGCATTTATGCCTGTGATAAAAATGTTGATGTGTTTTGAATGAATTTTTGAGAAATATTAAATTTTAAGTCTATGCTTAAATAAACCCTAAACCACCCCTCTTGGGACAGATTTAAAACATTACAAAGAAAGGTAAAATTGATATAAGACTGACATAAAATTTGTCAATGGCAAATATATTTATTATGATGTCTGCCATTAATGAAATAATGGAAACAAAATAAGTTTCCAGTTTAGCATTATTTGTACATTGCAAATTACAGCTATACTTGCATAAAGACAGACACAAATCGGAATAAATATTGATTTTATTCCAATTTTATTCTAGTTGCATAAAGATGGATATAAAATCAGGGTCCAGTTTAGCAGTATATTTACATTGTAAATTGAACATCTGCTTCCAGAACGAAGGACACAAAGTAAGGGTCTAGTTTTGCATTATATGCACATTGTAAATCAAACCCCCACTTTAGAGCCAATTTACTTGTTTCCCCCATTTGCTCAAAAAAAGGCACGAATACAGATTAAACGAAACAAATTTTGATTTTTAAAATGTTCAATTTATTTCTAAATCGACGGTAGGGTTACTGTTGATTTTGAATTTTAATTTACACCAGAGGTTTGTCTGTCGTAGTACTTAAAAACACACCGAACACATGCAGATCTCTGTTCCTACATTAGTTATAGGACGCATACACACAAATTTGGGACGCTAAAATACACTTCACCCAATCTGGAATCTAGATGTTTTTGAGAACATGGATTTACTCCGGATTTCCGAAAACGGTTCATTAATATATTTATGGTGAAATTTTAAAATTCGTGTGTAAATTGGGCTAAATTTTCCTAATGCAATTTTCATGGTTAACCGGTTCGCTAGTGTAAACAAGTTTTCAACCGCAATTATCTCCGTGTTTATATTATCTATACAAATAATCTTTAGATGATAATTTTCTACAATCTTTCTTCTTATCAATAACACAAAGGTTATTACGATCAAGTTTACAAGTTTCGAAGGTTTTGATCGACACGTTGCTTTTTGTCAAAAGTCCGTGATAGATCCTATGACATTGTCACATTGACAAACCACCGTGAAAACAAAAAGGAAAATAAACAGCGAACTTACGACCCGAATTATTAAGCAATAATCGACAAATAATTAAGTATTAAATATGGATTACAAATATAATAAACAATAAAGTGTCTGAACGAATGAATGTATAAAATATAAAGTACGATCGAATATGAAGCGGTCATCGAAAAGACTGAATTTGTTATTATTATTTGTTCAAGTTAATTAGTAAAATAAAGCTTCAAATACTTACAAGATGATCCAATGTGTAAACTTTGGGGGTTTCTGTATCTTTGAAGGTAGGATGGGATTTACTGCGCTAATCTGTTCGAAGCTTGAATGATAAACGTTTGTTTTTTCGGCTTATTGGGAGAAGATTTTCTCACCCCACCCTCTGAAGATCGTCGTTAGGAAACTCAAAATCAACGGTGATCTTTTGTTTTATGTCACCGGAAATTGTGGATCACTTTGTCTTGGTGAAACAATCGCCTAAGAATAATTACGAATGGATGGAAAGCATATAATGGTTTGGTTTGGGATCAGAAATAACAGAGGAATCACACTATCACATTCATAACTAAGGGGGGGGGTAATTCCGAAAATCTCCAAGTAATATTCTTCAGATAGGTTAGCAAAGAAAATGTGTTCCTTCCATTAATCCATACTTTCTTCGGCTTCGTTGTCATCATCACTAGCAGATGTTTTTAACAGTGTCGCCAATTTAGATGTGTTTCATCTAGATCTAGATATTTTTGGTTGTGTCTAGATGTCAGAAATTGCTACCTAGATGATTTTTAATGAAATAATATTTTTTATTTAATTTATACTAATAAAATAAGTAATATATTTTTTTAATAAAATGAATAATATTTTAATAAAGTGAATGTTGACAATTAAAGTCCCATTTGATTTATCAATAACATGTAATATATTTCTCATTTTTAGATCTGCAGAATCTAGATGTTTCTAGATGCTTTTTGGCTCAATTTTAGATGTAAATATCGAAAAATAATTTGTCAACACTGGTTGTTAACACATAGACTTACTTTCTTTTTCCATGTGATGTTAACAAGGCGATATATATTAACAAGTGAATTAAATTTGTAGAATTGGCTGAGTCATAGGTGGTCGTGTTGGTTGGAGATCAGATACAGGAACAGTGTTGCCGATTTAGCGCGTTTCTTGTTTTGGCAGTGCCAAAAGCGCTAAATTAGCACCTAAAACATTTTGTCAATTTTCTGGCTATTTGGGGCCATTAGTATTTTGGGCCATATTTGGCTATTTAAAAAACTTGGCCGTTTTTAGCGCTTTTTTTGCAGTCAAAATAGGGGGAAAATATTTTTTGCGTTGGCAACACTGTACAGGAGACTGGTGTTGTGGAAGAGGGTGTGTGCTGCCTTTATACTGACTCACTGTAAAACAAGAGCTGAACGCTATTATTGCTTTTTGACAAAAAGTTGCGCAAAGCGAATTTTCGCAAAGTGGGGACAGCACGTATTTGAATTCTATTAGATGATTTGTTTTCAGAAAAGTAACTAAAAATCTTGTTTTAGTGGAAGAGTTCATTTAAAAAAAATGGTGAGTGGGGGATATTTTTATCAGAAAACTTGTTACCTTTAAGTAGAAGAGTCCATGGTTATGGACAGAGAAGCAAGAAAATCAGACAAGTAGTAGTAAAAAATCTACTTACCTTTGTCATAATTTTGCTGTTGCTTTTTATCGCAACTCTACTCAGACCCTCAATCTACGGCAGTGAGTAAACAGCGATAAAAATCAACAGAAGATTTAAGATGAATATCAATAGTAGTCAAACATTGATAATAATGATTTGTAATATTGGATGTAGTTCTCATCAGGCACCCCAAACTTTGGCAAATCGAAAAGGGACGGATTTTTCCGTGACACGGCTGACGTCACTGAAACGTCAGCAGTGTTACCAAGATAAAACAAAGTCAACGTATTGACATTGAAGAAAAAACTAGCCTGAACTGGTGTCTCTAATCTGTCTCTGAAAAGTTACTTACATTCGATAAAAAAATAGGTTCATAGTTTTTTTTGTTTTTTTAAACTAACAAACTTTCGAAGTTACTAAGATACTTTCTTCAGAAAAAAATTAAAAACTATTTTTTGTGCTTTCAATCTAAGTATCTTTTTATGCTTCACTGGTGTCAAGGAAAAATCCGTCTCTTTTCGATTTGCCAACGTTTGGGGTGCCTGATGGAAACAACATTTGTAATACTAAATCTTATAGAAATAAATAATGAAATAATTGCTGTACTGATACTAATACTACCAGTTCATAAACAAACATGGCAGTAAGAGATTGGGATACAGGCAGTGTGGGATTTACTATGTAGCAAAAGAAGCATATGCTATGGGCCCCGCAAAGTCAAGGGCTCCGTGCTAAATGCTTGCAATCTATCGATTCCAATTCAATGATCCTGCACTTCCTCTGTTATTATAGTACTGTTGGTTTCTCACACCATATTATGACCTTCCATAGAACTCTCAGTTGAGAACCCTTTTCGTGCACACTTTAGGAAAATATCCTCAAAATAGGCTCCACATGATTCCCGCCTAAAGCTACCAAGATAGAATCGGACATAAATCATTCAAGTTTTCAACACTAGGCTCCGGGATTTTCTGACCAATCAGAGAACAGCATTTCGCAATATAAGCAAATGATTTCACACAATCTTGATAACAGCCTGGACTTTTGATTTCCTGACTACGTGTCAGAGAGACTGCTGTTTCTCACACACACACGCATACACATACACTCTACCACGGCCGCTAAAAATCATACTCCAACACACAGAGGCAAGTACTCTAAATACAACTATTTTCTGAACCATAAGTAGGAACCTTTTACAAACCTTAACTCTCTTCCCTTTTGTATATTTTGTGTATAATAAATATCCATTATTATATATTTTATACTTTTGCGTTTTTCGTTTTTTCATTCATTGCTAGTTGTATCCTTTCTCTATTCGTCCGTTTGGCCAGTTTCAACATTCTTTTCTTTCCTTCACCAAGTTTCTTTGTCACAACATTGTGTATACTTTTCCCTTTCCTTCACCACTGACTACTGTCCCTACATGACTTATGTACACACTAGTACAAGTTAGCGACACATGTTTTGCCCCATAGGGACGTAGAATTACTTACAACCCCTTACCGATGAATAGGCATAACATCAGACCATAATTTTAATTGTAGCTAGGAAACTTATATACAATCATTTATCCTTATGGAGTCAGATAAATAATTTTTCTCAACAAATATATACACTTCCCCGCTACAGTACTATACTGCCTTCAACTTTCATGAACAACTGGGTGTTCAAGGTTAACGATGTTAGTCAATCATCACTAATTGGAGTTATTTGGATGTCTGCTTGCTAACGTAGCTTTTGTAGCTCAGTTGGTAAGATCAGCAGGGCGTAAACCTGGCTTCCCTTGAGGGATGTGAGTTTGAGTCTCTCCGAAATCTTATTCTTTATTTCCAATCAACACTGTTTACTCACTGTCATAGATTGACGGCCTGAGAAGAGTTGCAATAAAAAGCAACTGAAAACTTAAGATGAAGGTAAATAGTAGTCAAAAATTAATAATAGAAACTTTACTGATATGTGTTAAAAAATGATGCAGTACCAATTGTTCAGAAGTTAAAAATGTTTGGGAAATGACATCAGGCATTGAATGCATTTTAATCTCATTAAAAGAAATTCTGAGTAATTTTTTGTTTTTTTAAAGTTTATTTAAAAAGAAAAAACTGTAAAATTATATGAACAATTTGTTAAAGCTTCCCATTAAGAAATATGTAAGGAATGAATACAGGTCTGGTTAGGCACTCAATAGAAACTGTCACATGACCAATGCCTTTTGGCAGCATATCGTGTTGGGGGTGATCTATTAAAAAATTGGAAAAAGGGGTGATCAATGAATAAGTTATTTTGCTGCCAGACACAAACTAAGCGATCAATTTAACATGAACTTACATTGCAAATTGAACACCCATTAAAACCTATTTGAGGGGGGATTTTGAAAGAACAAAAAAAATGTTATTTCTAGATATACTAAAGAGTAAATGTTGAAAGTTTCAGCCCTCTAGCTCCATTGGTCCGGCCTGTACATGTGATACATACATACATAGCCAGCTAGCCAGTCAGAAATTTAAAAACTGAAGAAAGCTATGTTTACAGTTTTGTTTGGCAGTTTCTAATATATGTATAAAAGTAGATTTGACAGAAATATGTCCACAATATGAGAATATTGGAGGTGTGGAGTGGTGTAACGGTTACCGTCACGGAAAACAAAATCAGTGGACCGAGTTCAAGTTTCGACCAAGGCTGTTTAGTTCACTTCGCACTAATGCCCTTGAGAAAGGCATGAATCTTCTCCCCCCACCCTAGCTATGGGTAAATAGCAGGACAGTTGGAGCCCTTTAGCCCTGTAAGGCAGTTCATCTAAGAGAAGGTTACTCTGACAGAAAAAACCTACAGCTGGTCCCAATCCTGGGTAAAAGAGGAGGGCTGGGTGTAGGGCTAGCAACCCCACCCTGTAAAAACCTACTTGCTATTGAAACTGCAGCCCTATGTCCCACAAGGACTTTACAAGAATAAATAAATGAAAATATTGGACAAATACAAGAGAAAAACTCAGCATAACATGCACAGCATTCCAAATTTTGTTTTGACTATTGAATCTCTTTTTTGCATCCTTGGTCCATTCATCAGCTCTCATCAGGTGTATCATCCGAGAAATTATGGCGACATGAAAAAGTAGTCATTAATATACCAACAGGATCAATCTATTTCAGCAGCACTAGGTACAGAGACGTAACCATACTGCCAACCAAGTACACAGGCGATTCCAAACTATACCCAGGGGCGATCCCCCTGCTTTGTTAAGCAAAGAAAACCACATGGTATTGAAATCTGTACTAACCCAACTCATACACCAAGTTGTCAAGCTGATATATGTCACCTTTTTCAACTTCCTCACTCCCCAATGATGTTCCATCAATTATCTGGACCTCATCCCAGAGGGCATAATGTGTACCCTTCTCAATCTACATATAGTCTACCATACCAGATTTTTCCATCTCTCCCCTGACTATGGTTTTCTTATGTTCAAGTTTTACTTTATGGGGACAGCTGGCTCCCCCCCGCCCATATCCTTTCCCACATATGCATTGGAGGTTATACACACAATCTTCAGTCAAATCCTTTTCCCATAAGGGACCAACTCAAGTAAGGAGGTTTTGTACAGTAGTTCAATTATACAAACAAAATATGGAATGGTTATTACTCTTCTCAAAGTTATAGACAATGCACAGCATTCAATGAAAACGATGTAAATGGTTGCATTAGCAAAAAACATCAAATTACCATCTTTTTATTTGTTCATCTAACATTTAATACAAAAATCCCAAACAGGCAAAGACATTAAATAGAACTTGATGAACTTTTCATTTCAAAATTTTGGACACAAAGAGACTGAAATTCTTGAATCTTGAATCAATAGAAATCATTGTTTTTACAACTTTTTCTCAGTGGTTCTAAGATCTTTATGTTATTGATCACACTTACATCAATAGAATTCCTGAGCCGATAATAGCAAAACCATATATGTTTAAATTTCATATCAGAAAAACTTAGAATATTACATAAAAGGTTGTCCCAGAATTGACATGTCCAAATAAAAAAAACTGATCTTTCAAAACTTTCTGTAATTTTTTATATCAAATATCAAATGAAAAATGAGTTATATCTCGGCCAGAACATACAAGTGGGGACAGGTGGGACAGTTGGTATAGGCCTACAGTTTTCAGAGGGCCTACTCCCTCCTGGTAGAGGCAAATACTATTGTATTTATTGTTTTTTATTACAGTACTCTATTGTTTTATATACATTTGAAATAAAATAGTTTGCCCTTACCTTTTTTATAAATCGTCCCAGTTCTTTTATTCTGTTCTGTTACTTGTAAGTACATCATGTACACAGCATGTACCTGTCTATACTATACATAAATCATATGTATTTAGCACTGATTACAAAAATAACTAGCATTTCAAGGGAAATATGCTTCCTTTTACCTTGTAAATTAAGCAGCGGTACTGGTAAAACTAAGTTAAAACTGCTACCAGTAAAGTTTGAACCATAAATTCATGATTTAAAACAACAAAACCGGTCTGGTTAGTCACTCAATAGAAACCATTATGCGACCAGTGTCTTTAGGCAGCATGATATGTTGGGGGTGATCAATGAAGAAATTGGAGAAAAAAAAAGGGTGATCAACGAATAAGATACTTTTCTTGCCTTTTGTTGGGATGTGATCACTAAAAAGTCCCAATTTTCAAAAAATAAGTGTGAACACTGCCGAACATAAACTAAGTGGCCAATTTAGCATAGATTTACATTGTGAAAAAAAACTTATTTTGGAGGGGAATTTTCAAAAAACAAAAAAGTTTTCCCTACTCATTTCTACTATGAATGGTTAGGGCTGGGTAATGCCTGAATCTGGCCTGGGCCTATTACCACATTTGCATGGGTTGGTTATATCAGAGATATTTTCAATCACATAACTGCGAATATCTGAAAGGTCTACACCAAAATGTATTTTAGCATGTTTCGATATTTTCTCAAAAGTACAAATACAGAAACTTTGAAGAAAAAGTTTATATTGTGATTGTTTCCATATTTCAATTAAAAATGCATTCAAACTTCATCAGAGTTTTGCTTCCCATTCTTGTGCTTTTCTATGTGCTTTTTTAAATTTGATTGCATTGAAAATGCATATCCACACATTTCACAAGAATAAGGTTTCTCTCCAGTGTGTGTTCTCATGTGGATTTTAAGATATGACTTCTGTGAAAAAGATGAGTTGCACACATCACAAGAATATGGCTTTTCACCAGTGTGTGTTCGCATGTGGGTCTTTAAGACCAATTTCTGTGAAAATGCTGATCCACACACATTGCAAGAGTATGGTTTCTCTCCAGTGTGTGTTCGTATATGTCTTTTTAAAGTCGAGCTGTCTGAAAATGAATATTTGCACACTTCACAAGAGTAAGGTTTTTCCCCTGTATGAGTTCGCATGTGTCTTTTTAAATTTACAGTTTGAAGAAATGTTGATCCACACACTTTGCAAGTGTGTGTTTTTTCTCTAGTGTGAGTTTGCATGTGCCTTTTTAGATTTGCATTTAGGAGAAATGCTGACCCACAAATTTTGCAAAAGTGAGATTTTTCTCCAGTGTGAGTTTGCATGTGTCTTTTCAAGCTTCCATTTTGTAGAAATGCATATCCACATACTTTGCAAATGTATGGTTTCTCTCTATTGTGCATTTGTAAATGGCTTTTTAATTGTGAAGTTGAAGCAAACAAACATTCACATATGTTACATGGATGTAGTTCCTCTACAGTATGAGACTTCATGTGCACTTCTAATTGTGAACTATCCACAAAACCAGATTTACACACATCACAAAAAGTTGGCTCCTCACTAGTGTGTCTCTGCATATGTGACTTTAAAGCTGATTTCTGTGGAAATCTTGATACGCACACATTGCAGGAATATGGTTTCTCTCCAGTGTGTGTTCGTATGTGTCGTTTTAAAGTTGAACTGTCTGAAAATGAAGATTCACACACTTTGCAAGAGTAAGGTTTTTCTCCATTATGAATTCGCATATGTCTTTTAAAATTTCCCCTATGTAGAAATATGGATCCACATTCTGTGCAAGAATAGGTTTTTTCTTTGGTGTGAGTTTGCATGTACATTTTTACCTCTGCATATGTATTTACTTGTCTCTGTCTGTTTGTCCACACAATATCTCCAACGATTCTCAATTAAATATTCTTGAAGGTTATGCAAAGAGGTAAGGAAATATTGGTCATGATTTAGGATGGAACAAGGGATATTTTTACAGTTACCTCCCCGGCATCGTAGTTATATGTCCACACAATCTCTCCCAAAGTTCTCCATGTAAGTGTAGGCCATAGGATGAGGAAGAATTAGTTAAACTTTGAGATAGATCCAGGAATTCTTACAGTTACCTCCCCTGCATTGTAGCTCAGTTTTTAGTCCCTGAGTACTTTCTAGTTAAGTATGACATTTTTGAAAACTCATATTACACATTTCACAAGAATAAAGCCTATCTAGAATGTGAGTTTGTATATGATTTTGTAAAGATTATGTGAAAACACTCGTCACATGAATATTGTTTTTTCTCCAGTGTGTGTGTTTGCCTGTTCAATCTCAAATAGCAACTCCCTGAAAATGCAGCCCTATATACTTTATAAGATGGTTTTCTTTTGCACTGTAATTTTCTGTATGTCTTTCAAATTTGAATTCAGTGAAAATTTTTGTGTGAATTTTGATGAGCAAATTCTACAAAATTATTGTTTATCTTGAGTATGTTTGTAAAGTCTGTTCAGCAAACCCTACCCTGTTTCATATTACATATTCATATCACCCTGTTCTCATATTACAATTCCTTTAGCAGAAATTCAGTTGTTCTCCACCATATAGAACTTAACCCAGAGATTAGGTCTCAAATTAAGAACCATGCAATGTGCACAGGAGAAAATCATGCTAAAACATCACATGGAGAGATCACGAGACAGCACAATATATTAAAAAGCAAACAGGTGTCAGAGATGTGGATTCCGCAAAATTATAGCCAGCAAAAAATAAAATGGTGTGATGATTTAGACAAGTTCAGAATATATTGACACTGTGACGCTCAGAATTGAAGAAACTGACAGACTTTGGGGAAGGCGTATGTCCAAGGCTGATCGATGATGATGATAATGACACTGTCCAATCTGTGAATAAATAAGATATTTTTTTAATAAATACTTATGTTAATGCTTTTATTAAATCAATTCAGATTTAAAATATCATGCTACCTTCAATAATAAAACATACAGGTCTGGTTAGTTACTCAATAGAAACCGTCACGTGACCAACATCTTTTGGCAGCATGCCATGTTGGCTGTGATCAATTCAAAAATTGGAAAAAGGGGTGGTCAATGAATAAGTTACTTCCCTGACTATGTTCCGTCAGGACCTGGTTTTGCATAGCTGTATTCCTACAGGATTGGTCCAAGTCTGTTGTGTATGGACGGCCTCTTGATCTTTTCCCGAGTGGGTTCTCATAGGAGCAGTTGATGCAGTGTTTTGTTTTCCCCATTCCAGCAATGTCCGATGAAACTTAGCCTGGGAGTTCTTATCATATTGGAGATGCGGTCAAGATCTCAATATAGGTACGTAAAATTTTATATTAAAATTATTATTTTTTTTTATTAAATTAAGTAATATTGAAATTATGTGTAAAA
>VCCN01006885.1:7392218-7430242 GCA_006491835.1 Architeuthis dux
ACTGAATCAGACACTCACTCCATTCTGAGAAGTCATTGAAAACTTTTAGACATCAGGAAAAATTGGAGATGCGGTCAAGATCTCAATATAGAGTACCTGTCATAAGTATTTGAACAAACAGACATTTTGCTTCTAATCGCTTGGTTTTGAGAGTTAAAAACAGGAACATTATGCAAGAAAGACCAAATTGTTTGCAATAACATAACAAGGCATGCATTTAGTCATATTTTGTGGTTCTGAATGCTAAATTTTTTGGAAATGTTTTTTCAATAGAATTAAATTGTTAAATGAAAGGAAAGTTTTTTTGTTTCTATCCTTCTAAAATCTTGTTCAGATCAAAGGGATTGAAAAAGTGAACTCACATTGTTATATGGAAGAGCTGCCAAACTAGTAAGTTAATTTGGATCCACCCTACTCAAAATACATAATGGCCCCTGCAATCATAGGCAATGAAAAATAGATCTTGAGCTTGTTCAAATTCTTATGAGCAGTACCCTATAGAATGTAATGCTCGTAAGTATTTGAACAAACAAACTTTGTTGGTTGACAGTGGTTACATTTTTTTCAAGTAATTTATATGTTGAGTGTCTATAAAACATATGAAACCCTGCTACAAACAGTCATGGATTGAACTGTACCCAGACCAAACAACCATAATTGTTGACTTCGAGCAGACAGTCATCCAAGCCATCAACAGTGTTTTTGGACCAGAGACACATACCCAACATTGCTTCTACCACCTGACTCAGAGTACCTGGAGAAAGATACAGTACCTAGGCCTGACCAATCACTACAAAAACAGTGATGACTTTCGTCAATTCTGTGAAGAAGATATCCCAGCAGGAATGCAACTACTCAAGGCTAGTTGTCCTGAAGAGGCAGCTCCACTGCTAGAATACTTCGACCAAACCTGTCTCTGGTACTTATATCCAAAGAGGAAAACGCAACCCCTAGGCAGGGCCAGATTATACTATAAGGCTGAGTAGGCTTAAGCCTAGGGGCCTGTAGCTAACAGGGGTCCAGAAAAATTCTGGGATATTCATATTTTTCTTAATTTTATTTTTGACAGGACCATAGCCAGATTAGTCTATATGCAAACTACACTATGGCGTGGGGTCCAAGACATTGAAGGGGTCCAACATAAATAGCAATTTGGAAATTTATAACTACTACTACAGGGAAAATGAATTAAACAATAAAACTGTCAAAATAAGAACATTCCCTGATATGAAGTCTGAGCGCTCACTATAATTGTTAAGATACTGTTAATAATATCTTAAAACTTAATAAAAATGTCCTAACAAATATCTCTTTAAAAAATGGAATGAATATATTGCACATAACAATCCACTTTAGGATAGTTCAAGATGGAATAGGTTAATCTGGCCCTGCCCCCAAGCAGGCATTCCAGCAAAATTCCCACCAGAACTTTGGAACATACATCAAGCCACCATCAATGACTGTCCCAAAACCAACAACTTGTGTGAAGGCTGGAACAACAAATTGTACCACCTTGTTGGATACCAGCATCCATCTATTTGGAAACTTATCAGAACTATTCAGAAGGAAGAGACTGCTGTGAGTGCAAGGGACTCAATTGGAGAAACACCCATGAAAAAAACAAAGAAAGTATGTTGATCTACAACAAAGACTGAAGAACTTATGCAGAGACTACACTGAAGGAAGGAAAGATCTCATTCAAGTGTTACGTGGACTTGGTCACAACATAAAATTCTATGGACTAATATAAGACACTGAAAATGATAGGGCAATCATTCCGTTTCCCGTCTCCATATGGCTGCCAGTTTGGCACGCGATGACTCTGGTGTTTATGCGATCAGCTCTGATGGCGGCGAACCTAACGTCAAAGAAGCAGATGACAATTCCAACATTTTTCTACTTTCTGAAGCTAAAATGGCTGAAGGATGCATACCTAAGTGTGGTGGACCGAGGGCTCCTGCACCTACATGTATTGTTCCAGTTCAAATTGACAGAAATTTTTTACCTGAACTGGAAATAACATTCAAGGAGCTAGCCAACATAACAGCAAATGACACAGAATTTTTCAGTTTGGAAATATTCTATACTGGATTTCACATTATTAACCTAACCCTAACTACTAAACCTACCTACTAACCCTAACTTATCCTTGTTCAATTTTATTTATCAAGCTTTGGCTTGAATAAAAAAAAACAATCTCTTGAACCACATGAAATTGCCTGATATCAATAGACCAGTTAAAAAAAATAAGAAAAAAAAATGAAAATGCTGCTCTGAGAAATCTTTCCGTCCATTACTTTGACTTTAAATTCGCCATCAGCAGTAGCAGCGGCCATCTGGAAACGGGAAAGGTAATGATTGCCAATGATAAAATATCATTACAGAAAAATAAAATCATTTCCGTAAATAGTATAAACTCTGATAAATTCTTGTTTTAAGGTACGATCGAAATTATTAAACAATGCCAATATTGCGTTAAAAAGAAGCTAGATCTAGCTCCCAAATAGCTAAATTGTCATCACTGCGGCTATATCGATGTAAACGGAATTGCTCAATCTTATACCGTGTTTTGAAAATATATCGATAAATGAACAGTATAAATTTGATTCAATTACGTCTGGACAATGTTAATACATGATTTTCAGTTATTTAGTTTTAATAAACTATTTATTTCAGTTGTGCCATTTTTCCTCTTTTTCTACTTGTGCTATTATTACCTGTGCCATTTTTACTGTGCACCGTAAACAGGACCCGGAACTAACTGGATATTTACAGCAAAAAAAAAAAAAAAAAAAAAAAAAATGAAATAACCGAAATATTTATATGGCAAAATAACAAAAAAAAAACGTCTAAATTTGTATGAAACGTACTTTCTCAAAAATAAAAAAAATGAAGGTATAATTTAATAAAATATTTGTTTAAAAATGAAATATTCGGTACAACTTCTTAGGGAATTCAGCTACCGTTCTCACATACACATGCAATCAGTCGAAAAAAAGATTATGAAGAGAGGCAAAACAATTTATTATTCAAAGCAATAACAATATAATTTATGTATGTGTGAAAATTTCACGCCCTTGCACACAAGTCAGCAAATTCAAATCGAACTAAAATTATAGTTGCACTTATATTTAGTGGCAATTGCAATTGGCAATATCAAGACAAAAACAGAAATATTAATTAACAGAAGTAAATAACGGCGATATTTTTGACTCAACAGGGCCAGCTCTAGGTTTCATGGCGCCCCGGGCTCCTTTAGTCTAGAGAATAGAATTTGGTACTACTGAATGATACTAAACATTAATAATTTAAATTACAGTGCATTGATTAAACGTTAGTTGTTAAATAACTCAAACATCATTAAAAACATCTTAATTGTTGCAATTTTCTTATTTTGACTGTTTTTATTCTGTTTAATTTATTCGTTTTTCCATTTGTGTTTATTTGGAAAGTCCAACTGTCTCAGATACATGACGGGCGCCTCTTTGCACTTGGCGCCCTGGGTGAATGCGTGTGATGCCGGTCGACGGCAGTGTTGCCAACTTAAAAAATATTTTCGCGCTACTTTGACTGCCAAAAAGCGCTAAATTTTTAAATTGCAAAAATGGACAAAAACTACCAAAATGTTTTAGGCGAAAACGCGCTAATTTAGCGCTTTTTGCACTGCCAAAACAAGAAACGTGCTAAATCTAGCGCGAAACGCGCTACATTGGCAACACTGGTCGACGGCATCTTGTGTCGGCCTTACTTTTCAAATGAGCATAAAGCATTTATTCAATAATAATAGAAATAGACAATATTCAATTCCAGTCGGGTTTTTCTACTTACCCTTTTATAGATGTAGAAATGTGAGAACGAGAGAGACAAAAATAAAGACAAAAATAGTAGTAAATTTAGCTTAATCCGTGGAGCAAAGCGATGCAAGTTCGAACCTGGCCTAGAGGTTCTTTGTTTCCTATCTGGGAAGCTTAGCATAAGAAAGTTTATTTTAAAATGGCCGTAGAATGTAACGACCTGAACATTGTGATAAAAAGCAATGATAAGACGGAAGAAAAAGTAGTTTAAACATCTATATTATTAATTAATACTAATGAAAATTACCTCATTTAAGAAAATCGGAACACACCATGAAGACCGGAAGTTGAATTACGACAGTAATTTTCTGATGACAGGGTTTCTCAAAGTAGGGGTCGGGAACCCTCCGGGGAAGGGGACAGCAGACATATTTGAAAATCTTTTTTTTAAAGAATAATTATGTAACTAAAGTTTTTTGCTTGTTATGATTTCTCAGTCAATACAATGAATGTATGTAACAGAAAAAATACTAGGCAAAATTATTTTATAGAAAATGTTTCGTCAAACTATCATTTTCCAAATATATTGCCAGTGCTGCGGCTAAGGACTCGTTCCTTATACTATATAAGACTTATGTCCGTCTACACCTCGAGTAATGTGCACAGGCCTGGTCGCCGTACTTGGAGAGAGATAACAATCTTTTAGAAAAAGTCCAAAGACGAGCAACTAAGTTAGTACCGGAGTTTAAAAAGTATGAGTTACATGAGGATAGTCTAAAAGTGTTAGGGTTAACATCGTTAGAAAATAGGCGAGATCGGGAAGACTTAATAGACCTGTTTAAGATTATGGGTGTTTTAGAAGTAATAAACCCCGTTGTATTTTACTAGAAGGAGGTACAACTACAAGGGACCGAGAGGCTACACATATACGGTAGAAGTAGATTGAATGTCAGAAAATTCTTTTTTAGTAATAGAGTGGTGGGACTTTTGAATAGATTACCGAATATGTAGTACTATCAACAAATGCCAATGATTTTAAGAAGAATTACGTTTATTACGACCACTGCAAATGTTTAAGGCCATAGATATTGTGCAAATATAATTGTTATGATGTGTGCTTAGTGCTTGTATATACAAATTGTATTTATTTTTTTCACACTAAAATAAAATGTTCTTAAATGTTTTGACAGAATAAAACGAAATGAATAAATAAATAAAATAAAGATCACTAAGCAGTGTTGCCAATTTAGCTCTTTTGGAGCTAGATCTAGCTCCTTTTTAGTGCATTTAGCTCCTTTTCCATTTAAATAATTTATCTAACGTTTTTTAAAAATATTTTCTCATTTATGAAATAATTCACGAATATTTGGTACGTAAAATTTTATATTAAAATTATTATTTCTTTTATTAAATTAAGTAATATTGAAATTATGAGTAAAACACTACGCAATTACTAATTATCATGTGTTAATTGATTGCAAGTTGAAGAAATTTTATATTTTAGTCATATTAAGTAAGTCTTCTGATGAAATCTGTTTTTATTCGCAGTTTTCTGGACGAGTGGGCGATAATATAGGCAAAAATGTTGGGGTCCACGACTTATATCGCAAACGAAACCGCGCTATACCGAGGGACGCCTGTATTTAGCTCAGAAATCTATTTTCGAGTCTGTCACTAAGCGGTGTTAAATATCGTTGTGTTCCTTGCATGAAAAGATGCACATTTATTATTTAACTTTAGTTAGTTATTCAAATAGAATTTCACGAAGTTTCTTTTAACCGACCATTTTTTATATCAAATTAGAAAAGGATTGATATTTTGATCTTAGCAACTGAATCAGACACTCACTCCATTCTGAGAAGTCATTGAAAAATTTTAGACATCAGGAAAAGCTTTAAGATGGTTTTCATCACCGCTTCTTTAGTTTTCATCCCTGCATTGTCTTTGTCAGCGAGCGACCTTCATTTTTAAAATAAGGTAAGTGGAAAAATACGACTAAAAAAATAATAGTGCAGGATTTTGTCAAATAACTGTCATGTAAATTCAACCTTTTCCCCCTGATTTATCGTTATTGAAAAAGATGTTTAATAGGATGGGGCTGAGTTTAACCAACATTCTCACTGAAACGACCCCACGTGTCACGATGTTGGACTAAAATTTGGTTAAGATTTACTTAAGTTTACCTAGTCGAAAAAAAATAGAACATTTTTTGTGCTTTTAATCCATTAGACTTCCGGAAATTTGTGAGTTTTTAGAAAAATATTTTTCTAGGTTTTACTAGGGGAGTTCTACAATGTAACTCTTAATGTAAACTAAACTGGGTCGTTAACGTTACTTTCCGTCCGTTGTACGGAAGAGAGGCTTCGAAGTATGTTGTTACTTCCGCTTGTTCATTTTGTTAACTTCAGTTTTTGTAAAAAAAACTATAGAGTTTAGAGTTAAAACAATTACTTCTTTCTTACCACATGACCCAACCTTCCAGAAAATATCAGAATTTATTGATAACTTTTGGAGCTAATTGTATGGACAAACATGTTTGAATGCATAAAACATAAATATGTGAAAAGAAAAAAGAAAAATATCACTCAATCGAAAAACGTTTTCTGGATCTGCCCGAAAATGTAATCATTTCTTTATTTTAATAAATTGTTTTATAGTTTCCAAAGTTGCCTGATAGTTGGAAACGTTTCTGATCACCAAAAATCAGCAAATACCAAAATTGTTTATTAAAGCAATTATTTCATTATTAATTTTTAATAGATGAAATATTGTAAATTATAATTATTGATTTAAAAAAGAAATTCATACTATTATTTAACTTCATCTTAATTTTTCAGTTGCTTTTTTATGCAACTTAACGATGACAGCCTGAGTAAAGATGCAATTAAAAGCAACTGAAAAATTGAGATAAAGGTAAATAGTAGTATGAAATATAAAAGCCAAATATGTAAATTAGTATGTTTGTTTGGTTGTCTGTCATGTCTAAATCCTGACATATCCTAAAATTCATAATGGATTGGTCCACATGAAATACATTAATACAGCTAATAAAAGAATAAGAGTGGATAATAAAAAATGAGATATGCTGTTTCCATTGCAACAAAGAATACTCTTCTCTTAACAGACATGCCTGCTGCCTTTATCAGCCACACTCAAGGACGGGGTCATTGCTTTCTATCTTTTATAGGAGAATGTGACCATGGTTTTTGAAAATAATGATCACATTTTTATAAATGTGCTAGTGTGGAATTTTTGATGTCTTGGTTTAGTATCTTTCATTACCCGAACGTCGGAATTCAGTATCTTTCAGAGCCCAGATGTCAGGATTTAGCATCTTTCAGTCCAATGTCAATTTATTCGTCACACAGTGTGTGTCTGTTGTTAGTGGTTGGGATTAGGATTTTGTTTTAATTTTATTACCATATCTTACTTTGTCTAAAGGTATTGGATAAAATGTGCATGATTTTTTTTCAAATCTGTAATGACATAAACATTTTGATGTCAGTGTGTGCAAAACATGTATTGTCAATTTAAAAGTGTCTTAAAACAAGCTTGGCTTGTGTAGACTCAAACTCCACACCTACTTCTATTCCAACTGAAGATGATTACTGCATAATAAATAAATTTGTAAATATATGAGACCCGTGTCTGTTAATTCAAATCATATAAACCAGATGTGATACATTTCCTTATTTATCAAATTTATTTAGTTCAGAAAATAAGAAAAATGTGTATCTGCACAATATGTTAATATAATTGTAAAAACTTATATTTTTAAAATTTTAAACATAAAATAGACAAAGAAATATTAATGCAAGATAGCTGTTTTTAGTGGCATGTACCCACATGTAAATAAACTTTGTAAAATAAGTTTGCTTAATTTCACCACTGCATTAATATTTTAAATTTAAAAAAAATGACATACCTCTAATACGATGAGAGTGATTAATTCATGTAGGTATGGCAGTGACAATAGTTGGTAACTGCACCAGTAGAGCATCATAAGCCTCTCATTAGCAAGTGAGTGTTGTAATATGAATTTGTTTTGATTATAGCATGTTTTGTCTTTCACTGTGATGTAAATATAGTGTTACATTTCTACAGACACAAAGATGACCAAGTGTACCATAGCGAAGAGGTGCATAAATGAAGATAGAAAGATAAACGAAAAGAAAAAAATCTGAAGTTCAAAATATACAGATTAGTTTCAATCTGTATATTCTGAACTTCCGATGTTTTTCTTTAAAAAAAAACCCAATCGACTGGTACTTTTGATAGCATCGAAGGGTGACTCAGGAGAAAGAAATGCGAGTCAAAACATCGACAGAAAATACCTAAAAATAGAAATCTGTGTAATAAATGAGCAAAGGGTGAATCTAAAATAGTCAAAGGTATACTGACGAAACAAGATGAATGAATTTAACCCTTAGAAACGATAAACAACCACAGTATAAATAAGAATGACAGTGCGAGGACAAGACAGAGTGTCCCCCAGATACGGACAAAGTTGCCTCAACAGTCACTCTCGCTCTCTCTCTCTCCCTCTCGGTTTTATGGGAATATCTGTAGAATTACAAATAAACAGTATATTCTTTAACCATTGATCCTTTGTTACATTTCAGGCCAATTCTTTCCAGAGACCAACCTTTCCAGACACATCATATGCCCTGACACAGTCCACAACAAGGAGTGACGAAACCAACCAACTGTTGTTGAATGTTTGTAGTAAACATCCAAGAAGGTGATAACGTTACACAAGCTTTTACTGTAAGCAGAATGAGTTGAATGAAGCCTTGGAAATTGGCGTTGTCTCTCATCTTTGACTCATACTATTGTGAGGTCAGTTGTTGAATCTTCCACTTGTATCGTTATGTTGGCTTTTAAAAAGTTTTGGATTTTGGAACAATTTGGTTTTCAGATAAGGGATACTCAAACTGTAATGGGGTTTTGCAGCTTTAGAATGTGGGTTTGTGAGATGGAACTTTTTAGCTATTGGTTATTTTGTGAAATGGATAACCTACAGTTCGTGTTTAAAATTTACCAATTTCTGTTACCTAATTTTATATATTTAGTGTCATATGTAATCTCAGAAACAAATAAAACATCACAAACTACTTCTAATTCTTCATCATATAAAAAATTTACTTAACTCAATTATTGTACTAGCTGGGGTACCCACCGTTGCCTGGGAAAAACAAAGCTTGAAATCAAATAAGACCCTTCCCACTAGTTGGGCCAACACACACTCTAGGTCAAACCCACACAGGACAGCATGCTCCTCCGGGAAGCCCTGTGTACTCACTTGTAAAACTTTAAAAATTAATTTTTCTCAAAATATGTATTCACTTTTGGTGTTAGTCTGCTTTGATGTGCAAACAGCTATCAGATTTAAATTGTGCCCATGTTTTATTGTTGCATTTGGGTTAGGGTTTTTGCACTTAGAAAAACATGTATTATTGTCAGAATATGGTTAGATTCCTTAAAAAAACTACTGGCATAAACACTGAGTAAGAGAAATTCACATCCACGGTTACATATTACGAATGGAAAGTAAGGGTGCAGTTTAGCATTATAGTTACAATGTATATAGAACCTCCTCTTATTAAAAACTTTAGATATTTCCTTTCTCAAAACTGACAAATTTCCGAAGAGTCTGAAAGTCTAATAGATTGAAATCACATGAAATTTTCTCTTTCTGTTTTGAATTTGTTCCGCCGATTGTATTTATCTCATTTTGAAACATTGTTGCTTTCTCTGATTTCTTTAGCAATAAAAGTTGGTTTTTTTTTTCATGTAAGCGCAAATGCTGTCTCCATAAAAATTGACAATTTTTTTTCAAATCGACCTAAAAATGTATGTTGCAGGTAATTTGAGACCTGTTGATTTTGAATATGCCTTTTTTTCTCCATCTGTGATGCATAGTTCTTGACTTTTAAGAGTACAAACATAGACACATACTTTAGTACTTCCTAATATAGATTAAATGAAAATAAGTGGATATCTTCAAAATCATTCTTGTTAAAGAGGACCTGCTAAGCAAGTTTTTTTAAAAACCAAAACCCATTAGTTCTGATAATCTTTTTTCTTTCATTGTTGATAAGTGGGGCTTTTCACTATATATAACAATATAAAAAAGAATATGTTTGGTTTTCTGTCAGTAATCATGCATTCATGGATAAATATTGGATAAATCATATTTAAACAGTATTGCCGTTTTTTCTGAATTTTGAAGTTCTTTGTAGAGATTGATGTTTCAGCCTAATTTCTACTTTTCAGTATTTTGCTTGTGAAAATTACTCTGACATTGAATTTTATTGATGTCCGAAGGAAAACGGGAGTTATCAGTACTTAATGAAATAATATTTTTGTATGTATCCAAACTAAAAGTAAGTGTATATATAAAAAGAAACATACATGAGTTTATTAAAATGCAAACTGAATTAATACAACTGCATTTTATCTTTTCTCAAATACTAAAGATTCATTTTTTGTTTTACAGATGTTCTGGTGTGAATAGAAGATTTATACTTAGTATTCATTAAAATCACTTTTAAACATTGTGAATTTCATTGGATGAAGATTTTATGGTGACATTCCTGAAGAAAATGTTATCCTTGTGACGGTGTATCTACTATTTTCTTGAGTTCAACATTAAAAAGACGTGAGAAAATACTGGAAAAAAACAATATTCTTATGCGTGAAGATCTACATTTTCAAAGATTCACATTTGAAAAGACATCAACAGACACACACTGGAGAGGAATGTAATTCTTGTGAATTGTCTGTATCCACCTTTTCAAGAAAATCACATTTGATGCGACACATTCAAACATGACCCGGAGAAAAACTATATTCATGTGACGAGTGTGGATCTTCCTTTTCACAGAAGTCACATTTAGTGAAACATGCAAACACAAACTGAAAAGAAACCATATTCTTGTGGTAGGTGTGAATCTACTTTTCCACAAAAGTCAACTTTAATGATGCATATGCGAACTCACACTGGGGAAAAACAATATTCTTGTGATGTATGTAGTCTAGCATTTTCAAGTAATTTATGTTTAAAACGGCATGAACAAATACACACTGGGAAGAAACCATATTCTTGTGAAATGTGTGAATCTTCCTTTTTAAAAAAATCACATTTGGTTCAACACATTCGAACACACACTGGAGAAAAACCATATTCTTGTGATGTATGTGGAGCTTCCTTTTCACAACAAGCAAATTTGATCTATCACGTTCGAAAACACAGTGGAGAAAGACCATATCCTTGTGATGTATGTGGATATTCCTTTTCACACAGAACAAATTTAGTGTTACATATGCGAACACACACTGGAGAGAAACCATATTCTTGTGATGTGTGTGATTCTTGCTTTTCACGAAAGTCACATTTAGTGTCACATATGCAAACACACAGTGGCAAAAAACTATATTCGTGTGAACTTTGTGAATCTTCCTATTCACAAAAGTCAACTTTAGTGATGCATATGCGAACTCACACTGGTGAAAAACCATATTCTTGTGAAATATGTGAATCTTCCTTTTTGAAAAAGTCACATTTGGATCAACACATTCGAACACACACTGGAGAAAAACCATATCTTTGTGATGTATGTGGATCTTCCTTTTCACAGCAATCAATTTTGATACAACATGTTCAAACACACAGTGGAGAAAGACCATATCCTTGTGATGTATGTGAATATTCCTTTTCAAACAAGACAAATTTAGTGGTACATATGCTAACACATACTGGAGAGAAACCATATTCTTGTGATATGTGTGAATCTTCCTTTTCACGGAAGTCACATTTAGTGACACATATGCAAATACACACTGGCAAAAAACTATATTCGTGTGAACTTTGTGAATCTTCCTATTCACAGAAATCAACTTTAGTGATACATATGCGAACTCACACTGGTGAAAAGCCATATTCTTGTGATATGTGTGATCTGGCATTTTCAAGCAATTCATGTTTAAAAAGACATAAACACTCACATACTGGAAAGAAACCATATCCTTGTGAAATGTGTGAATCTTCCTTTTTAAAGAAATCACATTTGGATCAACACATTCGAACACATACTGGAGAAAAACCTTATTCTTGTGATGTATGTGGATCTTCCTTTTCACAACAAGCAAATTTAATGTATCATGTTCGAAAACACAATGGAGAAAGACCATATCTTTGTGATGTATGTGGATATTCCTCTTCACACAAGACAGATTTAGTGGTACATATGCGAACGCACACTGGAGAAAAACCCTATTGTTGTGATGTGTGTGAATCTTCCTTTTCACGAAAGTCACATTTAAAGACACATATGCAAACACACACTGGCAAAAAACTATATTCATGCGAACTTTGTGAATCTTCTTATTCACAGAAGTCAACTTTAGTGATACATATGCAAACTCACACTGATGAAAAACCATATTCTTGTGAAATGTGTGAATCTTCCTTTTCCAAAAAATCACATTTGGATCAACACATTCAAACACACACTGGATAAAAACATCTTTATGATATATGTAGATCTTCATTTTCACAGATGTTGCATTTAAGGAAACATGCAAACACACACTTGATAGAAATGTATTTAGAACGAGGTCAAATTTTCATCAATGAGATGAAATATGATCATAAAATGGTTGTGAGTAACTTTTTACACAATCTTCATGTGAATATCATCTAGACACTATATACTTTTGGTGTGTTGCTTTACATTTTTAGTCTAAAAGAACACATTCTTTAGAACTGTATATTTTTTTAGTGAGTTCAGATTTCAGATCTTTACTTTAACACACTATTGAGAGAAACAAATATTTTCTGATATGTATGAAACTGTATTTTCACATAATTCTTATTTTGAAGCAAAGATTTAAAACCAACTTAAAATAACATATATTTGTTTTTAGAAACAGGACTGAACTACTCTGAAATGTTATTCTTGCAGATTTACTGATGAGTACATTCTGTGTCTTTGTCTAACAGTGACCAAGAATGTAGATTAGGTTATTTTCTGAAAGGAAATGTTTGATTAATTTGAGAATAAAATATTTGTCCTTGACTTTATTTTGAGAAATATGTTCATATTTTAATATTAAAATGTCATTGGTGTTATCAGATTAAATGTCTGTTGTTTTTCTTTTCATTATTTGTTTCTTTGATTCAGTGGTTGAAGTTTGTTTTTTTTCAAAGAAAATTCAAACCCTGATTAAGTGCACTAACAAATCTGTAGATGTAAAGCTAAAACATGAACAACATCTCTTTTACTGTAAGTATTCATTTTTCCAATTCATTGTAAATATGTAAGGAAATCTTAATTCCTGATTGAACCTTTCAGTTGCCATCATTCGAAAGGTAGAAATTTAATATATCTTTCTAAAATTTACAAAATAAAAACACCATTTGTTTCTATTAATGATATTGAATGATCATAAAATATTATTGGGAAAAGATGATATGGAAGTGATATAGTCTGTGCAAAATGTTCTTGTACTTTTATGATATAATGCCATACAAAGAAATTGCATTCTTTACAGTGTGTCAACTTGAAGAAGAACTATAGCAAATAAGTAAAAGAAAGTATTTGTTTGGTGTTTATGAGCCTCCATAGATGATGAATGACAACTTTAATTAACAATAAAAAAATCTGTCAATATTAGTTGAGTGAATATTTTAGGATTGTATATGTTGTTTTTAGTTATTCAACATCATTATTTTCAATAAAAAAAACTTTGTTTCCAGGAATCAAAGTGAAAGAATAAAACAAATTTTATACATTTTTCAATTATTTAAAAACAACTTTAAAACATTTTAATGTGAATATTCCTTTTTTTGTACTTATAAAACTAAGAAATTGCCAAAGAAGGCAATATTTTGCAGTTTTAATATATATGTACTCTGGTTAACTTTTTTTCAAGTCAACAGAATTTATTTTTGCTGGGAATTATTTTGAAAGCATGAGAAAATTATAGTTTGCATTAATAGTACTTAACTTGTGATTGGCTAAAATCAATATTAATAATAGGTGAAAATGAATCCACTTTAATTTTTTTCAATTTTTAACTAAAACAAACTGAAATATAATGTGAACAAGCCTGGCTGCTGCAGGTTCAAACTCCACTCGAACCTCTATTCCGACTGAAGATGACTGCTGCAACTTTTGTATTGTATAAATATATACTAATATTTGAGCCCTCTGTTTTTCCATGCCTCTTCTCCGAGAAAACTAGAAAGCCAATTGACATGATATTTGGCATGGAGAATCAATGAATATCGACTTTCCATATAAACTAACCTTTGAGGTCATTCTCTATAAAATCTTGAGTTCTAAACATCAGAAATACCAAAGTTTTTGTCTTTCATTCTTACGAATGGCACACATATTTCTTACAATAGAATCATTTCTTAGACAGGTTTTGGTGTTTTTGGTCGGATTTCGCTTTTTTGGCATTGACACATTGATAGCTGTAAAAAAATGTCAACAACTCTACCTAAATCATAGCCAGGGGAGGGTTACCTCTGACCCTCTTTTTCATTGACAAAAACTCAACATAATTCATTTCATAATGAAGGGAACCTTCCTTCTAACTCTTTTCTTTTTTTCATTGACAAATATTCTACATTATTCATAGTGAAGTCAACGTTTTGCTTAGTGATACATGACTGCTAATTCAGGTGATTTTCTAATATAAACTTGGCAGTCATTTTTGTATTAGTTTCTGGGGGAGGATGAAGTACTGTTATTATTTATTTTTAATTTTTAACTACTATTTAACTTAATCTTAATTTTTGGTTTATTACTTTGATTCAGTAAGGCCATCATTCTATGAAACTCAGTAAACAGCACATATTGGAAGTAAAGATTTACGTCTCTGTTTAAATAATAGTTTTTCCTTTTGTTGTGTTGGTAAAAAGAATTAAGACAGATACTTTTCACTGTGTTTATTTCGAGGTTCTGTTTTTCCTGGGCAATGCTGGGTATTCCTGCTAGTGATAAATAAAAAAAATTATAAAATTTTTTTTTTTTTTCTCTTTATTAGAATGAAATAAGCCCTTGGGTATGTGTATAAGTTTTTGTTAATATCTAAGACTTGTCAATTTAGCTTGGCATTATGACGTCCAGCTTCAAATCACGGTAGGGGAATGGGGATTTTACATATCGGTTTACACACCTAATTTTGGTGAGGATTGTTCTTGTTAGAGTAGGAAAACAATGTCAACTCCTAACTTTGTCCTGGAGTTTGACAAAAAATAATTGTTGAAATTTTATGTTGGTATTGATAAGCAACATTACTATATATAAACACAAATGATACAGCCAGGATATTCAGAAATAATGAAGACATCAATTTAGTTTTTTTCATTCATACATTATCTATTGATGGAGGTTTCTCCATCAATAGATAATGTATACATTGTTTTTATGTCAGATGACTCTAATTGTTAATGATGGTAATTATGTCATTGAATAAGTTGAGCCTAAAATTAACATTTCGACTTATGGTCAAGTCATTCATAAAGAAAGGAAAAACTTTCATAGTTGATGAATGTCCGAGTGAGCAATGATAATGGTCCAGCACAGCCATGAGACATGTGGAATTGACAACACAATGGAGGGAACAGAAGATAACATCTTATGGCAAGAACCTGCTAATAAGTATCAGAAACAGAGGACTCACAATAAGATGACAAAAGAACAGGCTCTGCAGTTTGCTGAATCTGATGAAGAAGACTTCTATGGATTTGAGTGAACTGCTTCTCTATTGGTTTGTCATTTTTCCTTGCTACTTTTTGAATAAATAAAGATTACATTTACAAGTTATCATTTATTTATATTTAGTGGATGTTCAGTAAAAAAAAATATGGCGCCAACTTGTGAGTTTATTTTTGTTTTGTTTTTTCTCGCTAAGGCGAAATCTTATACTTAGTTGACTTATATTAAAAAATATACAGTAATTCCATTTGCAGCTGATTTTATCTCCTTGAAAACCTAATACATTAATCTTTAAATTGAGGAATTTATATCATCAATAAATTAGCTATGAATTATCAGTATTTTATGTACAAATTTTTAATTCTTTTGTATCTTAGTTTTTATAAATATTTGTATGAAAAGGGTACAAAAATTTGATTAAAATGCATTAGGTGAATGTAATTCTGATCCGATCTGGAAATATGAAAAATGTCTGAATATTGAACATTTATTTTAGTAAAACATCAGATTACAAAATACATAACTAAAAAAAAATTAGAAATTTTAATAGGAAATGTAGAAAGCAAACAAAAAATGTAAATGTTTTATTAAAGATAAAATACTTGGATCATACAGTCAAGTAGCCAGCAATATGTATTTTATTAAAATATGCATGATCTAATTCATATGATTGTTTTACTGAATGTAATTTAGAAAGTTTTCAGGAATCAATTTTCTAAAATACACAGCCATGCTTTTGACATGTGCCATTCTACTCAGATGAATATTTAGACATTTTATGATTTACAATATCAGGTTGGCCCAAAAATTCATGTGGTTTGTTAAGTGAAAACAAAACACCATTTTCTTTTTCCAACATTACCTTTATTGAACAACATATAGAAACAGTGGCCCGAATTAATTAATTGTATAAAAGCAGCTAAAATTAGGATGAAGGTAAAAACTAGTCAAATTTAATAAAATTAGTATTACAATACTTCATCCAATAATAATAAAGATTGAATATTTACTGTTTTGTTCCCTTATCTTCTGATATCTTTCAGCGAACTTCATAATTCTATCCTCTCAGAAATCTTTATCTTTCTGAGCAAAGAACTGTTCTAGGTGCCATTTGCAAACTTCCGGTGATTGGAATCTTTTCATTAAGAGTATTATTTAAAGACCAGAATAAATAGTAATCTGAAGGTGCAATATCTGATGAATATAGCAGAAGAGTGAAAACTTTCCAGCCAAGCTCTAACAATTTGTGCCTGGTCACCAAAGAAACATGCAGTCTAGCATCATCCTGAAGGAATAGTAGACACTTTCTATACACTAATTCCAGACATTTTTCATCAAATGCTGCCTACAGTTGGTCTAATTGGAAGCAGTACTTGTTCAAATCAATCGTTTGTTTCTCTTGAAGGAGCTCATAATAGAGGACTCCCTTCCAATCCCATGATATACACAGCACCATCTTCTTTGGATGAAGACCAGTCTTTGGTTCAGTTAGTGTATTTTACACCACAATGTCTTGTGTTCCACATTATTGTAAAGTATCTACTTTTCATCACCCATTACAAATTGTTTCCAAAAATGGAACATTTTCATGATGTTTAAGTAGCAAATTATGCATGGAAGTATTGTTCAGTAGGTGTTTTTTCAATTATGTGGGAGCCACACATCAAAGCGACTAACATAATCAAGCAGGTGCAAATGATTTTCAATGCTTGATTTGATTATGTTGATTATATGCAAGTAATCCCATAATTTGATTGCTATCAACCTCAACTAGTCTACCCAACCTTGGAGCAACATTAAACTTGACAAACCACTTTTGACACATCCAGTCATTCACAATACCTTCTCCATAAACTGCACAAATGTTTTGTGTTAAAGTCAGATTTTTACTGTTTTTAAAATAATATACTGATAATGTTGCTTATTTTCTTCCATCTTTAATCTGTTGGAATCGATAAATATAAATACACCATTTTTGACAAAATTTCTTTAAAAACTGAACGCTGATACAACAATTGTCACAATACAATGAAAAGTGATCTTTTTGAATGAAGTAAATTGAAACTAATTGTTTCTAATGTCATCTAATGACAAAAATAGAACAAAAACTTTCTTTAATCCAATAAGTTGGATTTATATTGTGTAGTACAGACTTCTTAGTGTGAGGTCTGGGTGTCATTGGGGGTTTGAATTATTGGTTCATTGTACAAATCAATATATAATAAGCTCTTGACTTTAAAAGATTTGAATGTTATAAAAAATATTTTGTTTTATTTAAAAAAAATGAATACATGAATATTTTATACAAGGAGTGAAAAAGAGCTTCAAAACCTCTAAGAAATGACTAATGGGGGTAGGAAGATTGTGTGGGACCAATTTTCCAAGGTCTGCTTGCTTTGAAAATCAGAAGTCAAGATCCTGGCTTTTACCTGGGTGAAACATCAACCTGGGTGTCCAACATCAACCACTGCACCAGTGACAAATACACATGTATTTAATCCACCAAGTAAGCTATATTTACCATCTTTTCACCATATTTATTGATTGTAACTGAACAATGGTCTCAAATCCTTTGATGATAATGGTAAATGTTATTTTAGTGTTTTTTTGTATGTCTGGGTCATGAACGAAAAGGTAAATTACATGAACTAGTTGAAAATAAACGCCTTCTGGGTAGTTATTCCCAACTATATGGAGCTTATGGCCATCAAAAATTGAATCATTATTTAACAAGGTTTTACAAGGCTCCATATAGCTGGGGATAACCAAGCGGAGGGTGGGCATTTTCAGCTAGTGTTAATAAAAATTGAAGGTAAATTAGATGTTGTTTTTAATTAAATAGTAGGCACTTCTGACCAAACGCTCATATTAGTTTACTGTTTGATTTACTCCAAACAAATTTGAATATGAGAATAAATTTAAATAAAAACTGTTGTTTTTTTAAAAACTTTAAGTTTTATTTATTGCAGATGAATTGAAAACGATGACAAAATTTGAGTAAAAATCATAGTTTATGACCGTAACAATTAAGATTCGGTTTAAACTTGTTTTTTTTTATGTCTGTTAATTCCTTAATGACAGGCATCCTAATATTTGAATAGCAAATAAGTAATTTTATGTGATTCATGACAGGTTAACCAAATCTCCATTATTTAGAAAATTCTTTAACCTGTTAGATGCCACAGATGAGATAACTTGTTTTAGCAAGTCATCAATTCAGTACCACGGATGAGATAACTCATCCTATGATAGTGTGTTATTCTTTCATAAGATGGCAAATCCCACTAGAAAGTGTAAAGTATGTTTACAACATGCAAACAAGGATTTCTAACAAGCTTTTATAATCTCAAGTGTCTAACTTATAAAGGTTTAGCTTCAGGGTCCACTTGTAATAAAATGTTTCATAGCAGCTTACAATCCTTTTTCTTTGACCATTTATCTAGTCCAGAGGTCGGCAAACTACAGCCTGTAAATTCGGCTCACAGCTCATTTCATCTGGTGTGCAGACTTCATTGAATATGTGAGGTTGTATACACAAATTCTTTGTTTTCCTTATATATATTTGGCTAGCGAACAATAAAATTCAGTATAAAAAAATAGAGCAAAAGTCGTTTTTGTAGTGGCCTCAAACGAATCAAAGATTTATAGCTAAAAATGTTTTAACACTCCTGCTGTTCTATTAATATGCACAAAATTGAATCACAATTTGACAATAAGAATTTCATAGTTCTTATTGATTGATAATACATGGAAACTTATGTAGGTATATACACCTATAATGAAAAACATTAAAGTAATAACAAACAAGCTGCTTTATATGATCATTGTTTCATTTTTATTTGCTCTAGTCCACAAGGCATAAAAATAAATCTAATCTGGCCTGCCACCAAAAAAGTTTGCCGACCCCCATATCTAGTCTAATGAGAGGATGTAAAAAAAAATATGGATCAAGTTTACATCAGGCACCCTAAAATTTGTCGAACTGAAAAGGGACACATTTTACCTCGACACCGGAAATGTTCGAAGTTACTTACATTCGATAAAAAAGTTTTTTTTTGTTTTTTTTAAATCTAACAAATTTCAGAAGTTACTAAGATACTTTCTCCCAGAAAAATAAAAAATATTTTTGGGGCTTTCAATCCAACTATTCTTCATAAAACTAGGTTTCACCTTTTATAGCGATTATTAGAGTTTACAGTCATTCAGTAACTGTCATCTTAGTGTAATAAAAAATAGAAAAAGAAGGTTGGATTGGAAACACAAAAAATACTTTTATTTTTCCGGGAGAAAGTATCTTTAGTAACTTCAAAAATGTTATTAGTTTAAAAATTTTTTTATCGAATGTAAGTAACTTCAAACAATTCTGGTTTTGATCCAAAAATACAACTTAATTCACTTTGGTTATGGTTGCGAGATCGAGTAAGAGATGAAGTTTCTGCTTCTGTAATTGTCTTAGTCAAACCAAGAACAATAACTCTTGATCTCGTTTTGTCTGATCAATTCCAACTACATGGAAAGGCAGGGAAGAAGGCCCTGAGTAGAAATGTTGCTCTTTGGGTGCTTAATGGTCACTTTATATATGAATTCTATCATCAAATCCAAATAATCCTGATGTGTATTCAATTCACGTGACTAGTTTACATGTATTGCCTTCATTCAATTATGTCTCACTGACATGTCCTTTGCACATGCCATCCATAACTTTTATTTTTGTTAAACCACATTGCTGAATATATAACACTATGTTTATATACTAATTTGTTGTTTTAAATGAAAATATATGACAAAAGCATGCATTGAATAGTAGGCACATGTAAAAGAAGATTTAATACTTGCTGAGTTTGTATAGTAATTTATTAAATGGAATGTATTGCAGAAGTCTTACTTATATAAGATGAAAAACAAAATAATACATTTTTGTTTTTAAGGTTAATTTATGATTACTTGGGATTCTTTTGGGGTTTTTTTTATTTCTAAAATTGCTTTATCTAGATATAAAAAAAATCTTTTAATTGTGTTTTGCCTTAGCAAGAGGGATCCATTTCATTTTTTATGTATAAAAAAAGCTTTAATACAATATACAGTTACTGTACAATATAAAATTATTAAATTATAACAAAGATCATGTAACATTTACTCACTTTTTTGACATTGTAGTTCAGTGGTTCTTACTTTTTTGGCAATGACCCAAAATCTTACCTAAAATTTAACTTGGAGACCCATGTTCTCTTAACTAATATTTATTTCAAGCACAATTGAATTGGTTATTATAAAAGAAAAATGAAAGGTAATTTCAATATTTTATTAATGACAACAAGAATGGATCAAGGATTTTGAGCTGGGCTGGGGGGTCCAATCTTTTAATCCATCTATCTAATTCGACAATGGATATAGTAAATTTGTGTTTTTAAGCTTAACTTATAATCATTTGGTGTTATTTGGGTTTTTTATTTTTAAAATTTCTTTCATACCCTGGATTTATGCCTGCTATCTCATTTGAATTTCTATTAGAAATGTTTTATTTTCTGATCTCAATTAGGAGAATTACTTTTGGCTCTTTAGTGAAAAAAAATATTTTGTTGTGTTTCCTTACCTGATATTACATTCTTCTGAGGCAAATTAAGCAGAATTATATTTTTAATCGATAAATCAATAATTTTAACACCATTTTGTTGACAGGTTTTAAAATTTTAATAAAAGTTCTGTAATTAAAAGATCTACAAAATATAATTTACACTTACAATGAAGATAATTTAGTTCTCTAAAGTTCGTTTCATCATTACTCAACTGAACTGTGCCAAAAATCCTCACTTGCTGCATAAAAAACAATGAAATATATCTTTCTTCAACAGGGTTTGTATAATCCTTCATCGCAGATTGATTAGGTGTTGATAGCAAGATGTCAACAATGGTAGCAGACAAGTACAGGAGTTCAGCGTTGAAAGACATGGGGTTGATTCAGATTCTTTCTAATGACAGGAAGTCACATGATTGGCTAGACTTTATTGCAGTTTATCCATCCGTACAAAAATATTGTCCAATTAAATATTAAAAAATATATAATATATATAAAAAATTCTCCTTATGTTTTAATAATTCACGATTGCTTTGTTAAAATGATATAAATTTCAATCTTTAACAAATAGTGAAAGAATAAAACAAAATTTTTAAAAAAAATTGAATCAAACGAAATAATTTTTTAAAATCTCTATAAAACATTTTTAGTGATATAAAATTTTAATAAAATATAAGTTAGCAAATAAACCAGTTTTTTAAAAATTCCTGTATAAGGCTTACGGCCGAATCCCGGGCGCAGCGTTTTCAAGAAGGTAAACAATTTATTTTGCCATCGACCTATCTTTAATATGTGTAAAACTCATTATTTAACAGTAATTATAAATTTTTAAAAAATAATCAAATGAATTAAGGTTGGGGTTTCATTTTTTCCTGAAATTTCGAAAGGAAATTTCTTCTAAAAGATTTCGTTCTTTATTATATAAGTACCGAAAACTTTATTAAAATCCAATAAATAGCCGATTTTTTGTAAATTTTTCAAATCTACCTGTTTTGCTGGTGAAATTTTTGTAAAGTTTTCAAATCCAAATTATCATGTTTAATCTTTTGTTAACGTTGCTACAGAGGTGTACAAAAATATATATTTTACCACAATCTTTCTTCTTAATAATGACACAAAGATTCCAACGATGAAATTAAATTTACAATATTTGACGTTTATTTTTCGTCAGGTGCCGATTTCCTGTACAGCGGATTCCGCGGGTATGCCCAGTGTTGCCAATTTAGCGCGTTTCTTGTTTTGGAAATGTTTGGCTATATTTGACCATTTTTAGCGTCTTCTTGGTGGTTTTTAACCATTTTTGGCTATTTAAAAAAAATTAGCGTTTTTTAGCGCCTTTTGGCAGTCAAACTAGCGCGAAATTATTTTTTGAATTGGCAACATTGGGTATGCCTATAAATTCCATGTTGCAACATTTTTTAAACAGGATAAAATTATACCAGTATAGAAATAGACTACAAAAGTCGTAAATAACAATTCGAACATTATTTTAAAAATTAAATTTTTAAAAAGAAATCGCACGTATAAACCCAACTTAAGCCCCAATCTTAAACTAATTTGTTTGAACGAGTTACGAGAACGTGGGATGATAAATGTATGTTCTTTGTTCAACTTGTGTCGTAATGATTTGAGAATGAAGTTAAAAGTGTAAACGTCAAGAACGAATTTTACCAAGGTTAAAAAAAAGTATCTAATTTTTTTTTATCTCTTTCGTTTTGTTTTGATATTTCTTTAAACTTTATATATTCAAGTTATTTTTATAATCAAAAATACGTTCGCTAGAGATTATCTTTACACAAGGGACACGATGTTATTCAACACCGTTATTTTCACACAAATTCTGTTATTGTTCATTGTTATCAGAAGAATCATATTCTTCAAGATTAACATTTGAATCGTGTTTTTCTATTTCTGAATGCTGCTTTGTTTGTGCCATTCTTTTAAACTTCGACATTTCTTTCATGAATTGAACAGACAATTAACAAATTGTTTATTTGACTGATGATAAGGAGAATCAATCCTCTAACAAACCAAATTCGAACCGACAGAACGTGAAAAACAGTGAGGACGTCATCATCTCGCCTACACTCTTTGCTTTTGTCGTCTTTCTTATTACAATTTAACGTATGAAAGGTGAGTAAAAACAAAACAAAACAAAAAGTTCGTGTCCTCCCCCCTCTTTGTAGGTATGATGACCAAAAGTTTTCAGCGTGAAATCAACACCTAATTTTAAAAACGTAATGTGAAAAATCATTTTTTTTAATGTTTTTCTAGAAATAAATTTTTGTCAAAACACACAAAGAAAAACATTTTCATTGAATATAACGTGTTTCCTAGATTCAGCAAAAACTCAATAATGACGCTATTTTCGATGACAGTAAAAAACAAACTTTTAATTTAAAATTCAACCAAAAATAAGATTGTCAAATGCAGATAATTTTAGGGGAAATACTTAGTTTTATTATCGGTCAACTAAACTTCGATAAAAATGTCCAGCAATTGTGAACTTTCCCGTTGCAAAATTGCCACCTTTCCAGTGGCATTTGCTGATAGCGAATTTAAAGTCAAAGAAGCAGATGACAATTTCAAAATTTTTTTCACTTTTTAAATTCAAAATGACTGAAGGACGAGTTCATTTACCAGACAAAAGAAATGCTGTATCTAAACGTGGCAGGCCTGCCGCACCTACATCTATTGTCCCATTGCAAGTAACAAGAGATGTTTTACCTGAACTGGAAATTACATTCAGGGTGTTGAAACACTAACCCCAAACCTAACTACTAACCCTAACACTAAAAAATGCCACTCTGAGGAATCTTGTCTTCTGATCCTTTGACTTTAAATTCGCCATCAGCAGCTGCCACTCGGGCGCTGGAGCGACGGCCATTTTAAATCGGGAAAGGTAACAATAGCCAAGTGTCCTAAAATGAAAAATAAATTTTTAACACTATCAATTGGCATATTTCAAAGGTAGTTTTCGATGTTTACTCATTATATCTAGAAAAAACGTTTTCTATAGTTTTTTTAAAGATTCTCCCCAGCGATTTTAGTGGGGGTTTCGTTTTACAATGAAATTTAATGCTAAAATGATCCCTTAGTTTGTGTCCGGCATCATTCATGCTTGTTTTTTGAAAATTCAGACTTTTTCAAAAGTCGAGAAAAGTAACTTATTCATATTATTTAATTGATCACCCACAACACAGCATGATGCCAAAAGATGTTGGTCATGTGACAGTTTCTATTGAGTGACTAACCAGACAGGTTTCATTTTATTTTTTATATGTGTTGCGCGTTAGATTTTTCTTCATTCTCGAAATCTGGCCACCCATGAGATTTGTTTTTATTTCTAACAGAAAAAACACCTAATCTCAAATATTTTTCAAAATTTAGTTTTTGTCAGTAATAGATAAATAAATAATTTGGTTATTTGGCTTGTATAACAAGCTTCTGTACATGCTAATTTCAAAACATCTGTAATAATTGAAAAAAAGAAAAATGAAAAATTCAGTTTTGGGTGCAACACAGTTCTACAAGAAAAAAAATGTTTCTTTCAATTTTATGTGCTTTCCAGTTATTTACAATTGAACCATCCAGAACTTTGTCAGTTTTTAGAAAAAGTTTTTTAAGGTTTTACTTGCAACTATAATGCTAAACTTGGCTCCTACTTAGAAAAATTTTTAAAAAAGAAAATAAATCTTTAAAAAGTAGGAGAATAAATTTTAAAAGATAGGAAAATAATATTTCAATAAATATGAAAATGAAATTTTAAAAAGAGGGAAATTTCAAAATAAATACATTTTTAAAAGATAGGAAAGTAAATAAAAATAGTAAATTGTTCAAATAACTACAAAAAATGTCCTACTTTTTGCTTGCATAAATGCATTTTCTTTGTACTGTAGAGGTGTTTTACTTGTCATCAAGGTATAGCACTGTCGCAAGTGCACTACATGAAACATTGTCCATTTTCGAAAAATAGGTTGACTCAGTGGTTTCCTGGCTATGTAATAATATGGCGGTTTAAAAAAGGTTATAAAGACCTTTTATTTTTTCTGGGGGTATGTTTTTTTAAAGCATATGTGCATGTTCTTTATCTGGTGGTGACAACTCATACAATCAATGAAACCATAACTCTTCTGGTAAAGTAATCATTAAATTAACTAATTTTCATCAGTTCAGATTTATTTAACAGCTAATGTATTTTTGGAAGATTTTCTTAGATTTTGGGGGGATTCTGATCTTTCAGGATTATGGCATTCGGGATTATAACCCAAACCCACTTTATGAAATCTAATCTGACGACACTAAAGCCCAAGGCCAACCAGTGTACCTTAAGCCTTTTAGTTGTTTCAAGTTTAATACAAATTAAATACAAGAATTTAGTTAACAAAAACTACATTAATATATTTCATAAAGTGTTGTTAAATTTCACCATGTACCCAAATGAAGACAATGCTCTAGGTTGGTATTACAAACTGTAAAAATAAGGATATTTTCATTCTATTAAATATGGCTTTGTTGTTCCTTACACTCCCATGAGTTTTCTCTGAAACTACAGTGCTTTAGATTTCCACTCTAGGTATACCATCAGCAAAGCAACTGATATTTTACTAGTTGTTTATAAAATATGAACATTATTACATTTATCCTTATAATTATTTGTCTAGAAAGAATCAGTTATATATTTGTTAAGGTGTGATGTTTGATCAATCTTGTCTCGCAACCTGGTAGCTACTGTTGTGAGTCAGATCCTCACTGGATGCTGCATTATTGTGGCCCTGTGCCAAATTAAACTAACCTATATAAATACACATATCTATTGAAATGTAATCTGAGATCATACAATATTCAATGTCTCTATTAATATCTTTTATTGCATTTCTTTCACAGATGTTCTGGCTGCGAAAAACACTCTAGGATATACACAAAAATAATTTATTTTGAAGTTACCCGAATAGTAAAAAGACTGTTGATCTCCCATCAAGAACATAGAGATATATTCTAAAAAATATTCTCCATGTAAAAGCTGAGAATCTACATTTTTGAAAGCATCACAGTTAAAAACACACATGCGAACACACACTGGGGAGAAACCATATTGTGAAACGGGTGGATTGTCTTTTGAACAAAAAACACATTTAGTGTTACATATGAGTGAACACACTGGAGAGAAACCATTTTCAGGCAAAGAGTGTGAATCTTCCTTTTTACAGAAGTCACATGCAGTGTGCCATATGCGAACACAGTCTGGAGAGAAACCATATTCGTGTGAAGTTTGCAGATCTGCATTTTTAGTAAAGTCAGATTTAGTGCGACATGTGCGAACACATACAGGAGAGAAACCCTATTCTTGTGATACGTGTGGATCTGCATTCGCAGTGGAGTCAGATTTAGTGCGCCATGTGCGAATACATACTGGGGAGAAACCATATTCTTGTGACACGTGTGAATCTGCGTTTGCAGTGAAGACAGATTTAGTGCGTCATGTTCGAACACACACTGGAGAGAAACCATATTCTTGTGACACGTGTGGATCTTCATTTGCAGTGAAATCAGCCTCAGTGCGCCATATGCGAACACACACTGGGGAAAAACCATATTCATGTGACACATGTGGATCTGCTTTTGCAGTTCAGTCAGCTTTAGTGCGCCATATGCAAACACACACTGGAGAGAAACCATATTCTTGTGACACATGTGGATCTTCTTTTGCACGAAAGTCTAGTTTGGTACTACATATGCGAACACACACGGGAGAAAAACCATATCCTTGTGAAGTTTGCAGATTTGCATTTGTAAAAAAGTCAGATTTAACACGCCATATGCGAAAACACACTGGTGAGAGACCATATTCTTGTGATATGTGTGGATCTGCATTTGCAGAAAAGTCAAGCCTGGTGCTACATATGCGAACACACACTGGAGAGAAGCCATATGCTTGTGAAATATGTAATTGTACTTTTTCATTGAAATCATATTTAGTGTTACATATGCGAACACACACTGGAGAGAAACCATATTCTTGTGACACATGTGGATCATCATTTGCAGTGAGGTCAGCTTTAGTGCGCCATATGCGAACACACACCGGAGAGAGATCCTATTCTTGTGAAACATGTGGATCTGTTTTTGCCCGAAAGTCAAGTTTGGTGCTACATATGAGAATGCACTCTAGAGAGAAAACAAATTTGTCCTGATTGAACTCTTTCAGCCACCCCAACTTAAAAAGTAAATATTTTAAATATATTTTTAAAGGCAGAAGAAAAATTGCAGATGAATTCTTTCAACTAAAACTGAAAATATATCAGATATTGAACAATTTTTATAATTTCTTTATTTTATAGTATATTACTTTTGACATTTTATATTAAATGTTAGACTTCTAAGGTCATAAAAAGTTTCTTTTTTAGAGAAGAAAAATAAAAGATTTTGAAGTTCTTATTCCATATAATATAAGTTATCTAAATGTTTACTGAGTTTCTTTTTAGAATAATTTAGTGAATAACATTAAAGGCAAATAAATTGCTGGATTTGTCTATTCCTATTTTTTCAAATTTGGTTTTCTAATAGGAAACATGAATTTGTTTTAAAATTGTTCATATCAGATTCTTATCATTAAGTTGAAAATATTGGCAGACATAAATAGAACTATTTATTCTTAAAGCTTTGATAAAAGCAAAATATTTCAAAATGAATCATTTTTTTAAAACTTGAAAAAAAATTGAGTAAACACTAGCAGACGGATGAAGGTAAGTTTTTGCCTGAAATTGTAGACATTATTTCAAGTTATGGATGGAATTTGGTTCTCATTGAAAGTTTTAGACCAAATTAGTCTAATTTTTAGTTTTACTCATTGTAGTAACAGTAGATATAAACCTTTTTCTGGCACAGTGGACTTTCTGTATAGTTTTTTAATCAAATTATTGTGTTTTGTAACGGGTATGTCCGGCCTTAAAATATTCTCCCAGATGAACAGAGGCTTGGGGGGCTTGGCTTCTTAAGGTTCCCCCTCCAACATTTAGTGCAATTTGTCAGTAGAAATGCAGTAGGTGAACTATTTCAAAGAGCCCCCCTCCCCACCTCTGCAGATGAATTGGGTGTTATTCTTCAAATTATTTTATTTTCCAGGTCCTATTGTACAAGATGAGTGAGAAAACAATTGAAGAGGAAGAGGGTCATATCTATCATTGTATGCTCTATGAATTTTGTTTAGGTAACAATGCAACAATGGCTACTAAAAGCATTGGATGAAACACAAATGCCAATATTGTTTTACCAAATTCTGATCAGGCAATTTTGACCTCTACAATGCGTATCATTCTGGAAGGCTAGTGGAGTTGGACAACAACCTGCTGCGCTCATTTGTTGAGGCAGATCCTCGTCAAACATTGAAGAATTATCAGGAAAACTGTACAAGAGCATCTTAAACAGTTTGTGATGGTCAACAGACAAGGAGTTTGATACCCATATGAACTTGCAGCTGAAAAAAGCCCAGCAATCTGCAGCATTTTGCGGAGCAGACAGAAAAGGGAAATGTTTCTTCATTAAAATGTTACTGGTGTTGAGAAATGAGTTTTGTATGTTAACAGAAAGCTGATGAACCAATGGCTATCTCCAGATCAGACACCAGTTCCTACGCCAAGATATTGATGAGGTCAAACATGGGCTATCCGACTTCTTTGCAACAAAACCACCTTCCTTTTACAAAGAGGGGATTGGACAATTGTGTCAAATAATGATAGTGATTATGTAATTGATTAGACTGTAAATGTTTCCTAATAAACAAGGTTTCTATTTTCCTAAAGTAAAAAGGGCATTACTTTCCGGTTCCATTTGGGATGGAATGATTCATTCATTTCTCTTGCATATTTCATTGGAACTTTTTCAATGTTATGAAATGTTCATCTTTTGGGTCATTATGCATAACTTTAGGCATAACCAACAGTATCATTCAAGTCATTATCCAAGGATTTAAATTTATTAAATTTCTTTCCATATTTATGGATTTCTGAGTTATTTTTTTATTTCAAGAAAATTTAGCAAAACATTAACCCAGTTCTTTATGATTGTAAAATAATTGGTTTTAATCATGTTTTTATTTATTTGGCTTCACTCATGACAACCATAATTTTGTATCATTGTGTACCAATTGGTCTATGGTTAATGTTAGGATTTAAACTAGCCTGTTCATTGATATTTTTAGGAACTCACAACAGGCTTTAGATTGTTGTGACTTTGAATATTTTTACTCATTTGCATCATATTCATCTGCCATGTGTTATCAAAATGAGTTGTCAGCTCAAAAGTCAAATCTTTTTATTCCTAAAGCCTCTAGTCCAAGTTTCTGTATTGAATATTAACTAATAAAGTGTTTTAAATGTTTGATGAAAGTAAAGATCATATTATAAATGGGAAATTGTCAAATATTTAATAAAAAGAAATTATCATTGGACAAGCATAATTTAATTTGTATTTTTAGTCCATAAAAATCCATGATAAATCGTTTATAAGGAATTCAAAAGAATAGATGGCAGTTTTATTTAACCCAAATAAATTTACAGTAATGAAATAAGAAATGTAATTTATGACTGTAATAACCAAATATTTACATATATGTATATATATATATATATACAGAGAGAGAGAGAGAGAATAATAGAAAGTTTTAGATATATATGGATATATAGAGAGATACATATCAACTTTATTTACAATGTGTAATGTATCCAGAGATTCCGTACCTCACATTAAATTAATTATAAGCACTAGAAAACTACTCCAGATTAATTAATTTTGTTGATTTTTAATAAACAAAACCTAATTATCTGATGATATTTTTCATAAATTTATGCTGATAGAAAAACTGTTTACACAATATTTTATGCAACATGATGAAGCAAAAACTTCTGGCATCTATAGTCCCCAATGAAAAATTTCATTTCCATCCATATCTCTCTCTTTATATTCACAAAAACAAATCAATACTTCCAGTATATAAAACTGTTCAATTTCATTAAAATACTTAAATTATAAGTTGATATTTTTAAAACACAAATAAATTAGTCTATATTTTTACAATTAAAATGAATTTAAATCAATGTTGAATTTACAAAATAATTTCACCTTTTTAATAATATTTCTCATAATTTTATTGTAGGTATGAACTCTGCATTTTTGTAAAACTGCAATTTTAAAAATGTTGTGCTATTGTAATTATTGAACAAAAGAAATGAAAAATAGATTAACTTTTAGTGAATAATAAAAATTAAACATTTTCATTATTTATTATCTCCCTTGAACTTTGCTCTTTTGGAAACATTTTACTGTTTTGATTGAGAACAACTTGTTGGATCACAAATCCTACTAAACTCCACTTTGCGTAAAAATTTGGGAAAGTTTAACGACTTAACCATCAAAAAAAGGTTGCATATGAGGACTGATTTGACCGATCACCACTAAAAAACTAACAATTTGAGTTTTAGTAAAAAATGATTATTTTATTTTATTTCCTTTATTAGATGAAGTATTGTAAACAGTTTTTATTAATTGACTTCTACATTCATCTTAATTTTTAGTTTGTTTAATCACAATTTAACTAAGGCTGGTACCATACTGCAGTTTTTATTTTGGTTTTAATAAAAAGAGCGATTATTTTCTTATTTATTTTTAATTAGACAAAGTATTGTTTTGACTACTATTTACCTTCATCTTAGCATTTAGTTGGTTTTTTGTTAAAAATTACATTTCAAATTGGTTTTAATAAAAAAGCTGTTGTAAAAAATGTTTCATTATCTTATGGAGGATGAAAGAAGATAAGATGCTCTCTTAATTTGCTTGTTTACAAATGAATACGAATTCGCAGAAAGATTTTGTTGTACTCACAAAGAATGATGATTATTTCAGGTTTTAATATTATTAATCACCACTACTACTTTACAATTTAAGTTTATACTAAATTGGTCCCTTAATTTGTACCCGTCAGTGTTCACGCTTATTGTTTGAAAATTTGGACTTTTTAGTGATCACATCCCAACAAAAGGCAAGAGAAATAACTTATTCATTGATCACCCATTTTTCCAAATTGTTAATTGATCATCCCCAACACGGCATACTGCTTAAAGACATTGGTTACATGATAGTTTCTATTGAGTGACTAACCAGACCTGTTTTTAATAATATTTTATTCTGCATAATCATCTGAAAAATCATATAATCACAGCAAAACTGTTTTGTTGATTTCATTTTGGCTTTTGCTAAATGAATTGGTTTATCTAGGATTAACATCGTTAGAAAATAGAAGAGATCGGGGAGACATAATAGAAATGTTTAAGATTATGCAGGATTTAGAAGTAGTAAACCCTGATGTATTTTTTACTAGAAGGGGGTACAAGGGACTGAGAGGCCACACATATATGGTAGAAGCAAATAGAAATAGATTGAATATCAGAAAATTCTTTTTTAGCAATAGAGTGGTAGGACTTTGGAATAGATTACCGGAATATGTGCTATCAAGAGATGCAAATGATTTTAAGAAGAATTATGATGTTTATTACACCACCGCAAAGGTTTAAGGCCCTAGATATTGTGTAAATATGATTGTATATACAAATTGTATACTTTTTTTCACACTAAAATAAAATGTTACTAACTATGGTGTTTGAGCCAGTGTTAACCTCAATTAATTATAGTCCCACATATAATAAACATCCTTGTAATGGCTGAATGCAATCAATAAAATTTGTTTATTAAATAAAGTTGTAAAGAATGGCATTGATTAGAATAAACACACAATGCAAAAGTAAATTTGGAGAAAATAAATTAGTCTGGTGAAGCAAAAAGAATAATAAGATTGCTATGAAGTGTTGTACCTCATTTCATTATTTAGTGAACAATTGCTTTTTTGAGTTACAAAGATTAATCATAGCTTTTAATTCCCTTACCATTAGTGTAGTGCTAAAATGGAGTGTGAGAACATATACTGGTTGATTTTTCTTATCAGTGATGTGGGGAAGAAGTGGAAATGGACTTGCCATGGGCAAAAAGCAAAAAGACCACGCAGGGCCTGCTGTCTGTTTTGTGGAGGGTACAGGAAGCAAAAGCTGAATGAACGAGTTGTCAACAGATATGGACAAGGTGGAGCGTCAGTGACCCGTATGTGACAAGCTCTTGCCTATAAAAGGCCAGGCGGCAACAATTCGTCAGTCCGATTCTAGGCTTGCCAACCAAAGCCACATTGGAGTTGTACTGTGAATTACATTGTAGCATCTCGTATTCCGTGACAGTGGTTATAGCTTACTGGTGATAAGGGAGGAAGTGTCCCTTGAAGGTTTCATTCCGGTGCTGCAACTTTGATGTGCCATTTGACTTGTTGCATCGAACTGTGTCGGTGTTTCCCACCCCCTGGAAACTACATGTGAAATTTTCAAATAGAGAATCTAGATACTATATACACAGTGAGGGAATGATGTACCCCTCCACCAAAAAGTAAGAGTACACCATTCCCGCAGCAGTACACCACTGGTAAAAGCCTTGTAGCAGATTCGCTAAGGTGTAAAAATCATTTGATTCCAAGTTCAAGTGATAAGTATTTGTGGCTAGTTTGCTCATGTTATTTACTACATTAAACTTAGTGAGTGAGAGAGTTTAGTGGCAATCCAGACAATGGAACACATGACTTTTCTAACAAGTGCATAGGAAGAACATTTCATAGTCGATGGTTTACCAACCCTCATTCAGTTAGAAGTTTCAGTCGAAGATCAAAAGTCGAAATGAGGAAAAGTTGTTTGATTCATAATTTAAAAGAAAATAAATTTGACTAAAATCATATTGTGAAAAATAGAAATACCTAAATTTTATATACATTTTACAAACAATTTTGAAGTAAAAAATGGAACATATGAAATTTTAATAAAAAGCATACACACGTAATATTTGCAGCTGGTGAAGTAACAGACTTGTTAACTCAGTGATTTTCAACCAATGTGCCACAGCACATTAGTGTGCCGCAGGAGTTTTGAGGAAGGTTGATCCTCTCTCAAACAAGGGCTGTGGGACAGTGCTCCCAGTATGGATATAAAAATAACATTTGAATACGTTTTGACATTACCGGTACTTTTATGGATCGCATTAAACTCCTTTTTTTTCAATGATGCAATAAATAAATAAATAAATGTGTTGTTCATTAAAGGCCCAAATGGCAGTTTTAAATTTTCTCCTGAATCCTGTAGTGTACAACTGACGATCTCCACTGCCAGCCATAAGATGCGTGATAATATGAGAATTATCACACGACTGCGTAGCCTTTTTTAAAAATGTTGTTTTTGCTGCTGCTGCACCACCAATAATAATAACAACAGCAGTAACAACCACCACCACCACCACAGTTTTCAGTGTAACATACAGTATTTTATGAAGGGAAAAGATGAATAATTTAGTATACCTTTTATTATGTGGCTACTAGCACATGCCACAAACTTTTTGACAAGACAACATATGCATAAAAACTTGTAAAATATTAATTTCATCGTAATATTTTTGTGGCAACAGAGAGAAGAAAGATAGGAGAATATTTTAAATAAAAAATCATTTATATAAACTATATAAAGCCTGACATATTTGTGTTTAGAAACTTGCCTTGTATGGAGTACACTGGTGGACCATAAGCATTTGTACCAGAATGAAATTTTTTTGAATTTAAAAAAAGAAATCAACTAATGAACCGATTTCGATAAAATTTTGGTTATTTATTCATTTAAGAATTTTTTTGTATTTTTAAATAATTTAAAACATTTTTTAAACTACATATAAAATCTATGGAAGACCATAATTTTTTCTCTATGAAAAAATGAAAGAGATAATGCTTGATAGCATATGTCCCTCTCAACCGAAATATTGTTTCATAGAGAAATTTTGTTATTTTTTTTCCTTACAAATATAAGTGTATAAGTCAGAGGCCAGGTAACAACTGCCCCCTCCCCCCAATTTGGGCAAAACCGTGTAAAATGTCATGCAAATCACCCCACCCCCTGCGCTTAACCAAAGATTTCCCATACTTACATGCTTACAAAATTTACTCATATTTTCAGAGCCACAAAATTCATGAAAAGTCTTCACCCATCTACATAAATAAGCTTTCCTTAAAAACAAATAAATTAAAAATTAAATAATATATAAATTTAAAAAAGCATCTAAATACAAATGTTAATAATCAGCAAGGATTCATCACACTGACCAAACAAAAGAACCCTGGTTTTGTTTTCACACACTGTTTCCTGCACAGAGAGGACCTCATTCTAAAATCAGTAGTACATGAGCTACAGAAAGTATTAGATATGATCAAAATAGTTAACTATATCCAAAGTAAGCCATTAAAATCAAGTATGTTTTCTAACCTGTGTTCTGCAATGGAATCTTCTCACACAACTTCTACTGCACGCAGAAGTGAGGTGGTTATCTTGAGGGCGGGTGCTTTCAAGGTTTTATGAACTAAAGGAGGAGCTCTTTACATTTTTGACATCAGAAGATTCTGAGCTGGCTGACTTGCTTAGCGATAAAACCTGGTGCAATAAAGTTGCATTCCTGGCTGATATATTACAAACCTTGAACACTACCAATAAGAGTATGCAGGGAAAGAATGAAAATATTCTGACCTGTACTCACAAAGTTAACTCTTTTAAGGAAAAACTAACATTGTGGTGAGCCAGAATAAAAAAAGAGAACAAAGTTGAAATATTTGAACTGGCAAAAGGTTGCAGACTGGACAAACATTTTGTTAGTTTAATTGTACAAAGTTTGTTGTTACTGAGTAAAAGCATTGAATAGTAATCCCCATCACTTGATGTACCTTCCTGGGTGAGAGATCCGTTTGTGATGTGTTTTCGAGTCAGCAGAATTAACTGTTGCCGAAGAGGATGAGCTGATGGAAACTGAAGCACCTATTGTGATGACTTGGGCTTCGAAGGAACAATGTATATGAAAAAGAACCTACATTTTTTTCAAGGTGATCAGTCAAGTTCTTCAGTTGTCTGTTTCTTCTTTAGTATTAGCTTTAGTTAGTGGCTTTTAGTACTGGTTAGCAATTGAGAAAAATGTTTGAGGGCCAACAGTTAACAAAACCAAATGCTGCAGGGGGGGGGGGCTGTAAGCAAAACCCCCCAAAATTTCAAATTTCCTAGTATCTTCCGACCCACATTCCTTGCATTGTTGCAATCTGATATTATAAAATATTTTTTGCCCCCCCCGCCCACCTTTTTATGGCCCTGATAAAAAAGTAATGCCAAACAAGTTTAAATAATTATGATTTTTTTATTCTCATGCAAATGTCTTTGGTAATCTCATGGCAAATTTATAGTTAGACTTGATAATGAACATAACACAAAATTAATTCCTATATAAAATAATCATATTGTAATAAAACATTTTTTTTTCCTAAAATTTTTAAATTTATATTACTATGCAACAAAACTTCCTGAAAATCTCACAGTCAATGTGACACTGAACTGTTATGTACATTTTACATAGACAATTGTAAATTTAAAAAAAAAGAAATAAAAATGATCACATAACAATAAGTATGTGTAAGCAACTTCTGATTATTTAGTAAAAACCAATACATCTCTACTGATCACAGTGTGCAACCGCTCAGTAGATGCCGCTCTTTTGGTGAGGCAATCAGCTAGTTGATTTGAAGAATCAACCCATGAAATCTTTTGTATCTCATCTCTTGATCATGCCTGGTAAAACTGCTAGATCAATTCTTAGTCTTTTGTCTTCTACATTTTTGCAAGAGCCTAGATTATCTACTAGGCCCTTGTTATCAACATAACAGTTTATTTGTAAATTACCACTGTAGTGTCTCCCAGCTCGTGGGAATCTCACTGAAAGGGAAAGATGAAGCAAAGGAACAAAGGACAAAGACAAATGTGATGTTTACTGATCGCCGTCAGGGAGAGGATTGTCCGTCGTCTTGCTTTGAGTGATCTACTTTATTTTCCCCAGTTTGCGTGGCGCATGACCGGGGACTAACTTCCGTTTTATGGGTTTGTGCAAGGGAGGTAACTCGAGGTATTTTCTCCCTTGCGCAGCCTGGCAGGACATCACAACCACATCCAGAAAGTTGGGACAAGATGCCCTGCATGTATACTGCAGCTTCTGCACATTCAAGCAATGTTAGGGTCTCAGCAGACAAAGTTGACTTTACTACTTGCTTTGCCAATATATTGGACAGCTTGCACCACTAGAATCCTTCAAAAAGATTATGAATCCCCCTTGCGACCCACTATCAGACAGGTTACCAAATGAGGCATCTGAGAAGCATTCTATATGGCAATCTGTGAGTCACTGCATTTTAGGAAAATATAATCTAACATTGTCGATTGTTACTCAAAGAATTATTTTATTTAACCTCAACAGATCTCCATCATCACATTATTATATAACATGCTCAAATCGCAAATATCAAATGCAATATCTGGTCTGGTGTGAGTCGCAATTCAGTTAAGCTGTCCTATCAGTGCTCTCTGCTTCTAATAGTTCCCCTGATTTTATGTAGGAACGCTGGCATCTGAATGTGACTGGTCTCAATGAGGATGCGCATTGGAACTGATCCACAGTGATACAGCCATCACTGCCAGAAACAATATTTAAGCCAATATATATAAAGGCCTTTGAAGCTGAGCTGCCAACAAGAAACATTTAAATCAGCTTATTTATTACTTTTTCCTCAAATTCTTTTGTACCCGCCCAAAGAAAGTCGTTGACATGTATGCATACCATGCCATCAACTGTATCTCCATTACACCATGAGAAAAGCGCTGAATCCAATGATGACATGGCAAACCCAATTTCAACAGCTTATTTAAACAGCTTTTAATTGTTGCCAAAGGAATCAACTAGCAAGGTAGCTCCATCATAAAGAAAGCTATAAAACAATTGAAAGACTATGTAGAAAGATTTAGTTGCGTGTATTCTCTAGAAATGTGGTATGAAGTACTTACATTTTAAAAGGCTGAACTGCCAGGAAAGTAGGTATTACAAGACAGAGAAATAACACCCAACTCCAAGCAAAAATAACAGAAGCATCAAATGTGAATGGAAAGCAGGGATTGATCTTTACTTAAATTCTAAAAGGATGAACTATCAGAAAAGGGTAATTGTTGAAATAGGTTCACCAAAAAAATATGTCGATATTTTGCAAGGAGTGGGGGGAGATGCTGAAGTTTCACAAGTGGGGGGAGAAGTTTCACAAGCCTGGCTTATAGTATAAATGTATTTATTTATTAGAATGAAATAAGCCCTAGTGTATTTGTTATATACATTTCTGTAGTTATGTAAGCGTTGTCAGTTTGGTTCAGTCGGTAAGAGAGACGCCTACCGATCACTTGGTCATGATTTCAAATCACAGTAGGGAAATGTTCATTTTATAAATGTATTTCTTTGTTAGAATGAAAGCCCTTGTGTATTTTTAACGTAAATTAGAATATCATGGAAAAGTTTATTTCTTTCCGTAATTTAATTAAAAAAGTGAAACTTTAATATATTCTAGATTCATTACACATAAAGTGAAATATTTCAAGCCTTTTTTGGTTTTAATTTTGATGATTACAGCTTACAGCTCATGAAAATCAAAATTCCACTATCTCAAAATATTAGAATATTTCATAAGATCAATCAATAAAAGGATTTATAATACAGAAATGTCGAACTTCAAGGCTCCTTTGGCATGAATTATTGCATTAATGCTACGAGGCATGGAGGCGATCAGCCAGTGGCACCGCTGAGGTGTTATGGAAGCCCAGGTTGCTTTGATAGTGGCCCACAGATCGTCTGTATTGTTGGGTCTAGTGTCTCTCATCTTCCTTTTGACAATACCCCATGGATTCTCTATGATTTACTCAAACTCGAAATGCAATATTCTAATATTTTGAG
>VCCN01006885.1:7458426-7472798 GCA_006491835.1 Architeuthis dux
GAACAAGCTGCACAATTTTCTAACAACAACCACTGAAAAGAGAAATGTTTAAAATGCTTGGGGCTAGATTTTCAAGTAGAAGTTCCTATTGTGGTATGGTTGCTAGTTGAAAATGGAAAAAAAATCTGATCATCGTCACTTCGAACAAAGTAGTTCTTGTTCTTGGATCCATAGTGACTGAACGAGTAAATATATTGAGCTAAAATTTAACAGGACTTCATTTTAAACCCAAATGAATCTGTGTGCAAAGTTAGAGCAAAATCTGAGATGGTCGAGTGGGGCACTTTCCCAAAATTGGTCCACTTGATGCGAATGACGCATTAGCATGCTGTAAATTAATAATGAAAGTTAATATAAACAAACAAAATTATCTTATTTCATGTTTTTTGCGAGCATATATTTTAAACATAACTGTATTTCATTATTTTATCATGACAGTTGTATTCTTTTTTACCTAACAATCTTCAGAGAGCAGAAATGGTTTGACATTATTCGCAAAATGAAAATCTTTTGAAAAACCGAAATGTTTTATGTAATTAATATGCTTTACCTAATATTAACAATTTTGATCAACCTTCTCTGTCGAACTTTACAGACGAAACCCATCAGAACCCCCTTTTTTTTCACACACCCAGAAAAAAAAACCCATTGAACAACAAATTCATTTGAACATTTGAAATTTTCTTTTTAGATTCTGTGTTATTCCTTTTAACGCTAATGCAAATAATTATCAATAGACATACTGATTTTTCTATTATACTTTTGATATTTGTTGACAGTTTTAGCAAGAAGCAGTTACAGATTCAGAAAATTCCCAATATAAAATGATCAAGCTTTATAAAATTGAAAACAAGAGTCTTCATAAATAACCACATATATCTATTGCAATGTAATCTGAGTTCATACAATATTCAATGTCGTTATTAATATATCTTTTATTGCTTTTCATTTACAGATATTCTGGCTGGGAGCAAACATTTTGTGATATATGTAAAAATCATTTAGCTTCAAAACAGATGAATCGAAAAAAGACCGCTGACCACCCATCAAAAACTTGGGAAAATATTCTAAAAGTATTTTCAATGTACAAGCTGTCAATCTTCATTTTCTAAAGCCTCACAGTTAAAAATACATGTGCGCACGCCCTGAAAAGAAAACTTATGCAAAGTGTGTGGATCATAACACACTAAAGAAAAAGTGTAATCTTGTGAGGTTTGTGGGTCTACTTTTTCACACAAGCTACATTTTGTAGAAGATATGCAAGGCCATACTAGAAAAAAATCATATTCTTGTGAACTTTGCAGATTTGCATTTGCAAGTAATTCAGATTTAATGCACCATATGCGAACACACACTAGAGATAAACCATATTCTTGTGAAGTTTGCGGAGTTGCATTTCTGCATAAGTCAAATTTGGTGCACCATATACGAACACACACTGGAGAAAAACCATATTCTTGTCAAACGTGTGGATCTACGTTTGCACATGAGCCAAATTTGACACGACATATACGGACACACACTGGAGAGAAACCATATTCTTGTAAAACATGTGAATGTTCCTTTGTACAAAAGTCTCATTTGGTGCTTCATATGCGAGCACATACTGGAGAGAAACCATATTCTTGTGAAATGTGTGGATCTACCTTTTCCCAAAAGCCAAATTTGTTGCGACATAAGAGGACACACACTGGCGAAAAGCCATATTTTTGTGAAATGTGTGGATATTCTGCTGCAAACAAAACAAATCTTGTGCAACATATCAGAACACACACAGGAGAGAAACCATACTATTGTAAAACATGTGGATCTTCTTTTACACAAAAATATAGTTTGGTGCTACATATGCGAACACACACTGGAGAAAAACCATATTCTTGTGAAACGTGTGGATCTACCTTTGCACGAAAAGCACGTCTGGCACGACATATGCAATCACACACTGGAGAGAAACCATATTCTTGTGAAATGTGTGGATCTACCTTTGCAGAAAAGTCTACTTTGGTGCAACATATGAGAACACACACTGGTGAGAAACCCTACTCTTGTGAAACGTGTGGATCTTCTTTTGCAAGAAAGTCAAGTATGGTGCAACATATGCGAACACACACTGGAGGAAAAACATTATTTTAGTTGAGTTTGTGGATTTTCCTCTGCACGCAAGTCAAGTTTGGCTCAACATATGGAGAGAAACCATATGCAAAGTATGTGACTCTCATTTTTCCATTAAGTCATATTTAATGAAACATCCAAACATACACTGAGGCTAAATCATATTAGATTTGGTCTTTCTGGTTGACAAAGTAGAAACAGACTTTAAAAGGAAACTTCTCTCTTCTCTTACTATTGACAAACTATGTAATCTCTGCTGTTAACATGTTTTTGGCTACACTTATATTGCATGTCATTCTTAAATTCTCTTAGATTGCAGCATCATATAAGATGCACCTCTGCTTAGACAAGATGTCATCAAAGACTCGCATTATTTGTATAACTTCTCATGCAGACAATAACATACAGAAAAATATTTATACCTATGAACAGACAATGAACTCCTTGAAAATCTGGCAAAGTGAGGCAAGCTAATATGCAAGAGAAATGAATGATCATTCCATTTGGGATAAGATTGAAACGTTATTTCTATCACATTTTCAATGTTATGGAATGTTTTTGTTCTGGATCATTATTCACAACTTTGGGCAGAGCCAACAGCATTTATTCGAGTCATTCTCTAAATGTCTGATTTTATTAAATTAATTACATGTTTAAAACTTTCTGTGTTATTTTTTTATTTCTGGAAAAGTTAGTAAAATATTAACCCAGTTCTTTTGTATCCTTTGTTATAAAAAATGGATTTTTATTCATGTTTTTATTTTTATGACAACTAATTCTTTATCATTGTGCATCAATGGTTGTTGTTACAATGAAAACTAGTTTGTTCAGTGATATTTTTAGGAACTCACAACAAGACATAGATTGCTGTGACTTTGAATGTTTTTACTTATTAATTTGACTCTGTTGAGGGAATGTTGTGGGTCTGGTTTGTTTTTTACACAACATTATAGGAAGCAACATATTGCAAATCTACTTACAAGCAATAGGACACTATAAGTTTACACATTAACAGACTCTTATTCATCTGTCATTTTCGGCTGGAAAGTCTTAAGTCTTTTAATTCCTATTGCATTATTTAGTCCAAGTTTCTGTATTAAATATTAACCAAGAAAATGCTTTAAATGTTTGATTAAATGTAAAATAATAATCATCATAGTAAAAAGAAGTTAGCATTGAACAAGGATAATTTAACTTCACTTTCTAAAAGAGTAGACCCTAGAAATTGGCAAGACATCAATACATCATAGTTGATGACAGTTAATTGATAAGTTAGCAAATAAAACTTTAAACTTTAATATACAAGTTTGTTTTGTTGCCCCTAGGTGTCAATTTTCTGCTGAAATTTTTTTTATCCTTCCTATAAGTTATATAAGCATAGATTAATTAAACTTAATCGTATGTTGATTTATTAAAATAAAAAAATTTTATTTAAATTTTTAACAATGAAAAACTACATTTTATTGACAGGACTTTTCACCAAACACACTTTAGGGCTTTTCTAATTTTAAAGAGTTAAATTTTGAATATTGTTATATTCAGTATGTTTTTAATATCATGAAGAATTTGACTTTTGTTGGTGTAAACAGTGTTTCTTATGTTTTCCCTCAATAATGCAGCGTTTTCTGTTACCGAGTAACTATTTTCAAAGGGGAAGGGGGGGGAAGATCCAAAATCCAAAGAACACAATTTGACCTTTGGAAGCGGTCAGACGAAAAGAAGCAAAAATCCCTTACCTTGTCTATTGATGTCGGTGTGTATAACGGTTGTTTTCTGAAAAAATTTCCTCTTCACGACTTAAGCCCTTTTTGAACTTTCGTCAGTAAACAGTGACTTCTGTCTCCGGGGTTGCGTAATGAATGCTAATGGTCGAAATTCTCAGTAGTTCGACTTCGGTGCTTCGACAACTCGAACAATTTTCGGCTAACTCATCTCTGTCTCGGGGGAGGGTTTATACAGATCATTTTGAATTACCCTCCATTCATGTGCAGTGATTGGTTTCTGGACATCCGGTTACTTCCAGGACTTCTACGATCTATAAGAAAGTTAAAAAATACCCCAGCTAGACATTTTTCCGACATCTGTCTGAAGGCCAGAAATTTTGCCTCCCATTTTTGCCCGACCGCTGGTAAGTAATGAAACTATTTTTTTTACACTATTTCTGATATATGAAACTGATGCAAAATTAAAATGACAAATATTTAAAATATATTTTTTTTTACTTATACTTGATTGAAGAACAGAAGTTTATCAATTCAATATATGACCGAAGTTGAAGTTTAAGAAACATTTGTATTCATTGACACCGAAACTAATTTATAATAATTTTATAACTGTAAATAATGCATGAGTCTAATAATTTCATTGACAGATATCAATTGCAGTGGATAAAAAACTTAATTGATATCATACATAAATATTTAAAAATCATACTGGAATTAATTATTTATTGTTGAATAATTGAATCAGGAACACAACCATATTCACTTGAAATGTGCCTATTTACATTTTAGAATTTTATTCAAAAAATATTTTCAAAAATATGAGGAAGATTAAAGTACAGTAAATCCTTAGTTTAACGGACACTCTAACAGATTTAGCGGACACTCTAACTGCACATGCATGCAATAAGCTCGCTTTCAGCATTGCCAACTTAGATATTTTATATCAAAATTTAGATATTTTTGTGGCATCAAAAAATATCTAAAAACGATTTCTTATATCTAAATATAAGAAATCGATTTTAGATATCAGATATCAGTTTAGATATTTTTTTAATGAGGCTCAGATATTTTTAGATTTTTGGGGCAAAATCTTGATATTTATAGATGTTTTTTACAAAGAATTACCACCAAAAAACAAAAAGGACTCTTTCTTAATTTTTACTTAGAATGGACAGTGTGGCATTCACTTGCTGTGCTGCCGTTTGTTTCTCGGCAAGTGTGGGTGTGCGCAGGAGGGGTGGTGCGGGGCTGGCCTCAGACTATCTTATTTCTTCACCAATCTACTGCACACACACACACACACACACACACACCTGCAAGGTATATCTCATTTAGCATTAACTAACCAAAATATTTAATATCAAATTTCAAACATAAACTTTTTGTATGTCAAAGAGGAGACATTTAGGAGTATAATACAAGTAAAATAGCTTTTGTTGCAATTTGTGTGAGCTCAAGTTACATTATTACTGTACTATTTCCTGTGTGAATACCAAGTAAAGCGATATTTTGAATTTTCCATTGAAAAGGTAATTACGCAATATCTCTGAAAGTATGCAAGGAATTTCAATGTAACTTTCTGTGAGGGTGGGCAATGGGGTAAGGAAGAATTGGTTTTGGGATGGATCCAGGAATATTTGTTCCATTGAGTTATTTTTCCATTTTTTTCATAAATTTATGTATACACTCATCACTATCCACATGATATCTACAAAAGTTCTCATTAGATTTCAATGAAATTTTCTGGAAGGCTGGACAATATGCTATGGAAGAAGTGATTAAATGTTTGGGAGGATTCATGCAACTTTCCTCCGTTGGCAGATGTTCGTGCTCTTTGGGTGCTTTCTAGGTTTGTTTACAGAGTGATTACTATCATTAAGCTACAAGATAGTCAGGGTTATCATGCCAGAATATAAACTAGAGACATGTAGGAAGACAAAAATACAAAAAATGTGTAGCCACCTTGGGTGGTATCAATTTCTGAAAATATCAGTGTTGGCCCCTGGACTAATAGGTTTCTTAAGTTTTTAAGCTGGTCCGGCTGACTGTCTATGTATGTATGTATCATGCGTACAGGCCACACCAGTGGTGCTAGAGCTCTGAAAGGAATGTTTACTCCTTATGTTTTTAAAATAAATGTGTTTTTTGTCTTTTGAAAATTCCCCCCTTAAATAGGTTTTTAGTGAGGGGGGGGGGTTCAATTTGCAATACAAAGTTATGCTAAATTGATCCCTTAGTTTGTGTCTGCTTGTATTTTGAAAATTCATACTTTTTTATAACATAAGGTGAGAGAAGTAACTTACTCATTGATGAACCCTTTTCCCAATTTTTTTTATTGATCTCTGCCCCAAAACGTTGGTCAAGTAATGGTTTCTATTGAGTGACTAACCAGACCTATGTATAGATTCTTTCGGACTATTGTCCTCATCTTGGTTCATCTTTTGAACACAACATTTCGGCCGTTGTACCCTACGGCCTCCTTCAGGTGGGTGTCGTAAATGGGGAGAGTTTGGAATGCTGGGGCATGGGGCGCGCTTCGAAATGTGGGGAACAGAATGTCTTCATTCAGCTGTCTATTTTCAGGTAGAGATTTTCCTTCGGTCATAATCATGTTGCTATCCATTTTTGCTGTTATAATCATGTTGCTATCCATTTTTGCTGTTATAATCATGTTGCTATCCATTTTTGCTGTTATAATCAAGTTGATGTCCATTTTTTTCTTTTTTAAATTAAGACTTATAAAGAATGGTAAGGCAGTTAAGGAATGGAAAGTTAATCTCTGTTTTCCAACTTGTCAGAAATAAATGTTTATTTATTTATGGGTGCAAAGGAGTAACTCCAGTCTTTTTTTTTTTTTGTAAGCAAAATCTGTACATCATGTATACATACATATAATGCATGTTCAGCATGTATCCCCCGTTTTTTTTATATCATGTATATATATACATACACACACACACACCTAACCACATATATGAGTATATATGCATACATGTACAAATGTGTGTTATGGTCCAGAGTTCTGGGTCTGGGGCTTTGAACACAAGGAGCGATGCCCCTCGTCCCAGCATTCCAAACCCTCCCCATTTACAACACTCACCTGAAGAAGGCTGTAGGGTACAACGGCTGAAACATGTTCCAAAGATGAACCAAGATGTGGACAATTATTGCTAGACTTTTCATGAGGTTCTCATTCATGGCATATATAAACATTCAATTAAAACTTAATTTCTTGAAATATCTTTTATTCAAATATTTTAAAGAATTCTTGATTGTTGAAAAATGCCTACCCATCACATTACCAAAAACATTCTGATAATTTGTTCGGCTACTATTGTAGATAAGATAATAACTAACAACCATCCTCCTTTTATTTGAAAAGACAATTTCATTTTTATGATATAATAGCTAATTTTGCATACAATCATAAACAGTATAATACAAATCTAATACTATGCTAACTGTATTTGTATATACTGGGTGTCACAGAATTAACTCTCGATTTGTCCCAAAAACAATGCTAGGTAAGCCACTATTAAATTATTATTAAATTTCTATTAAAAGCTACTATTAAATAGTTACTTCCCTTATAACTGGCGTTAATTTTGGGACATTGGGCATTATTTATGGGACAGCCTGTATAGTGGCATGTCAGCTGAAATATTTAAGTGATGTTGACAAACATCCATCCATACTTGAAAACAGCTATTGTCTTCTCAATCAGTGCTAATGTTCTCTCCAACAGCTGCTTCTTGATTCTTTTCTTGTGGATTTATCAATTCTAATTATCCCTCTAATGTTTGCTGCATATGAAATTTGTTTGTTAAAAAATCATGGTTATTCCTCCTGCTGAAAGAAGGATGGAGAAATGAGATCACAGAATAACAGTTAGTGACATTTGCATCTTATTTTCTGAGAAAGCTTTTTACTTTGCCAAAAAAATCAACTGGCAGGTCAGCCCCATGCTGATGAAAAGTGGAAGACAAGGTGGAAAGATTTGTAAAATCTTTCTACATATATTGCATGAAGTAATTAAAGAGTTGAATTGCTGCTAAGTCATGTATTATAAGACATAGGAAACATCTCTAGCTACATGGAGGCAGCAAGCAGGAATAGTAGTAATAGCAAATGTTTACGGTAATCATTTTTGCCTTTTGACAGAATTCAAAGTTAAATCCTGAACTGAGATACATTGGTTAAGCATGTTGGGACACCAATGTGTAGGTTCATCAAATCTTAGAGGATAATATGGCAGAACATATATCTGTGTCTACAATTATAATTTACATTCGGCCTTGTTCAAGGTTAAATGAATAAACAACTGTGTATGTAACATATATAATATTTATTCATAGGACAAATAACAATGAATGAATGAATATTTTTAAGATGGCCCTCTCTCCAATAGCAGCTTTTGAACAACCAGTGTTGATAATGTTTTTTCTTGCGGAATTCTAATTATCTCTTTGATGTATTTACTTTTGCTGCTGACAGTGTCAAATGGAATTTTATTGTTTAAAAGTCATGGTTATTTCTCTTGCTGAAAGAAGGATGGGAAATGAGATTTCAAAATAGCAATTAGTGACATTCTCATCTTATTTCCTGAGAAAGACTAGCAAATCAGCTCCATGAAACACTGAACTGCCAATAAGGCATATATTATAAAACAGAGGAATAATCTTAAGCTACATGTAGGCAGCAAGCGGGGACAATAGTAACAGCAAATGTTTCTGTTAAGCAGGGATTGTTCCTTATTCTTCTTCAGAGAGGACACACAATTCTGTGTACTTCTAAATGTTTCTGTTCCTTATTCTTCTTCAGAGAGGACACACAATTCTGTGTACTTCTAAGCATGTTCTATTATTGCCTTTGATAGAATTCAGAGTTAAACCCAGAATAAAAATATAGTGGATAAGCATTGGGCCTCTGAGAGCGGGGGGTGCAGCCAATGCATCGCATTGGGGCCAGTGGGCCTGTTAGTTTCTTGGGTGCTGCTGTGTATCGAAACTTTAAAGTCAATACAATATGTCTATTTACAAAATAGGTTGACTATATTGTTTACCAGCGAGCGAATATAGTATGACATGCTAAAATAGTTATAGCGGATGAAAACAGGATGGCTAAAGTTTAAGGGTGTCTGCTTTAAGGCGCAGTGTGTTGGGGGGGGGGGGGCAAAACAGCTTTACACCTCCTCGTGAAATTCCTCTCGGAGGCCCTGGTTAAGCACAATACTAATTGTTCAATGAAGTTATTCTAATTTTCTGAATTCAGTGACAAAATGTAGGTATAAATGCTTTAGATTTCATTGTATTATATCCATTCTTCTGCCATGAGGCATGGCAAGAAATACTTACAAGCCTGGCTGCTCCAGAGTCAAACTCTGCTCCTACTTCTACTTCCTTGCATAATTCTACTATAAATTTGGGAGGTATGTAAGACTTGTCAGTTTAGAGCAGGTGGTAACACACCAGGCTAGCGATCATGAGTTCAAATCACAGTAGTGGAATGGGGATTTTACTTATCGGTTTACTCCCCTATTTTTGGTGAGGATTGGTATTGTTCTTGTTACATAGGAGAGTAAAATCAACTCTGACTATGTCCTGGAATTTGACAATATAGTAATGGTTGATCTGTCAGAAGGACATATATTATAAAACAGGATTAACACCCATCCACAAGCAGGGATAAGCACAAGCAGCAAACGTGAATGATAAGCAGGGATTGATCTTTATTCTTCCTCAATGCGACATCTAGAGTATTTAAATTTTAGTAGTTTAAACTTAAAGGCATGTATTATAAGACAGAGCAGTAACCTCCTACTGCAAGCATGGATAGTATTGAAACCACAACTGGAAAGAGACAACTGGATGTTCTCACTTCAATGTCTGAAAACTTACTGACTCAAAAAAATGACTAATGGGTCAAAACTGAGACCACTTCCGGCTCCATAACAACTAACTTAGTTTTGGCTAAAGATCAATTTGGCACTAAACCAACCCCACATTCTTACACAACAACTAATTTAGTTTAGGCTAAAAATCAATTTGGCACTGAACCGCAACATATTCTTACACAATAACAACTAACTTAGTTTGGGCTAAAAATCAATTTGGCACTAAACTGCTTCCATATTCTTACACATCACAATCCTTTCACTAATACACATTTTCCAACCAATAAGAATCAAATTAACATAAAACACAGTTTTTAGCCAATTAAATAGCTTGAAACAATGAGAAAAAATCAAAGGCTCTAGGATTTCCCCAAACTCTGAAAAACCTTTCTACAACCACTCCTTGTCAGTCACTAGGGAAACACCCAGCTAGACTGCCAATATTTTTTTTCCACATGCTGCCATCTAACAAATAAGAAATTTCACACACACTGCTGACAAATTTCAAAAACTTCACAAAATCACTTTTATAAAAAGGAACTTTATTTCCATATCTTTTAACTATAAACCTTTCACATTTGTAATTTTTTCTCCAACAAAAAAAAAAGACTCAAAAAAAAGAAAAGATGTTACACAAAGAACTCAAACCACTTTTCTTTCACTGAAATTGAACTTTAAAGTAGGTATGACCAAAAATTTCCTGTGGGAAATTGACACCTGAGAAAAACGCCCCAACTTGTATAAAAGATGATTTCATCACCAGAATCTTTGTGCCATTAGAAAGAAAGAAAGATTGCAGAAAAAAGTTATATAAACATTCTTTGAGTAAACTCCATAGAACCAGAGATATTTTTGAAAATTGACAGTGTGAAAAGTTGTTTATCTGTAAACAAAAAAATAACGTAATATTTTGCATTAGAAAAACTTTCCAAAATGTTTTGATGGAATACACCTCAATTTTAAAATTCCACCTGAAATAAACTAATTACTAGATTTAAAAAAGATTTAATAGTTATTTATTGAAGGACAACATTTTTTTAAAGAAGTTCCCATTCTAAATTTCAGACAAAAAATGTTTTTTCATGGATTACAGCAATTAAACTTTATTAATCTGATGATTTATCTTATTTAAACAATCATGCTTTCATTAAGTTTTACACATTTTAATGATAAATCTCTGGAGGAATGAATTCTATTTACCTTCATTTTTTAAAAAATACTGGACAATCCACACGGATGACATACATTGTGATTTTAAAAATATTGAAAATTAACTAAAATATTGTTCATCCATATCAGACTAGTCTACGTAACTTTATTGCAATTACAATTTTCATGCCAGACATGGCCACCATCTTGGATTTTTCGATGACTTGCATGTATTATCCAAATGGCAATCCCCAGGAACTATGTATGTTAAAAAATTCAACTAATTATGTCCTCAATACCATATTATAGCCCATTGATCTGAAAACAGTTGTTGCTGGCAGCAATTTTGAAATTTGGTAAACAATAACTCGGAGGTACTTATGTTAATTATTTACATTTTAAAAAAAAGCAGTGTGAACATGATACTTGCTTTTAATTTACATTCAGAAAATTTAGCCTTTGTTTTTTAAGAATGAAAGCATGCAAAATCATTAGAAACAGGAACAGTTAATGATAATGATAATTATTATTATTATCATTATTATTATTATTATTACTTTTTTTTAAGAAAAGATATGTATCTTTTAAGAGGATTTTTATAATTAAATGAATTAGAATAAAACAAATCTTATTACTTTTTAAAATTTATATCTTTATTAACGTTACTTTTGAATTTAAAAAGTGACCAATGAAAGTATTTAAATTTCCTTTAATTATTGTTTTGTTCTTATTTGCTTTGAATATATACATGAATAATTTTGGCAATTTTCTGCTGTTTTCAGCATTTTAAACCATTAGTGAAATTTGCAACGCAAAATCATAATGTAAATTTCTTTTAAGAAAACTTTGTTTTCTCGGCATTGAGATTATTTATATACTAGTGTATACCCGTAAAAAATTACAGGGTTTTTTATGTATGGTTCGGCAATAAGGAGCCAAAAGCGATTTTATTAGGTAATATTTTTTATTAACATGCTGTAAACCCTCTTATTAATGGACTAAGGGGAGGGGGGCAGCAATAACCATAAAAATAGCACAAATGCATACATGACACAGTATATAATTAACATTGTAAGAGAATATGAAATAATTATAAATAAGGGAAATAAGACTAATTTTGTTTATAATGCCACATATTTCTTGGTAACCAGTACCACCTCTTTGTTTGTATGTGCAAACGTAAGAAAGCACAATAAATCCAAGGGCCATGAAGGGAGTGAATTAGTAAATACTGCCTCCACTGTAAGTAAAGAAGGTGGAGCGAGAGTCATAAAACCACGGTTGCCAGATTAGTTTTCTCAAAATCGGAACTTTCGTTCACAACATCGCGAAATGGCCCCTCCGGGAAATCACCCCACCCCCCCCTGGTGGATGTGATGTGAATTAATTTTAGTGTGCTAAACAAAACATCTTTACGACACATCTCCAGCGCTTGAAACTGCTTCACCTTCTTCATTATACACTTGGCCATTTTTTATTTTAGCAGAGCAAAAAATTGCTAAATTAGTGCAGGCGTACTTAAACATTTTGGCCATTTTTTTGTGTGTTTTTGACCATTTTTAGTATCTTTTTGGCATGTTTTGGCTATTTAAAAAAAAATTTAGCGCCTTTTTAGTAACACTGAGCATTTCCACTTGCAGACCCCCAGACTTAATTGATGCCAACTCGCTGTACCCTGGCAACGGGCCTGAATATATCTGTTAGAAATTGAAAAACTAAAATGAAAATTAATTGGACCAATTATTTTTTTTAATGACTTTAACAATGAAGGAACGCTCTAGGAAAATCTGCTATTTTGATCCTAATGTGCTCCTGCAATAAGATTGTGGTTTATATTGTAATTCGAATGCATCGACCTTTCTATCTTTCTAATTTTAAACAAAAATTAATAAATAAATACAATTAATGAACCTAAAATTATAGTTTTCTGAAGGATGGTTTATATACAGAGCTTCTGGTTTCGAAATATAAATCTGAATTCATGAAGACAATTTTGGATGTCTGATTGATTTAAATTTTATCTGACACACAGGTCTAAAAAGGACACAATGTCCAAAATCGGACATATCTGGCAATGCTGAAACAGTGCTGTGTTTGCTGCTTACCTGTCACTTCGCGCAGTAATGGACAATTTCAATTTTTCAATATTCACAATGAGTAGATTTTGTCCAGTATTCCGAAATAAGAGGTACTTATGTTTATTGTTTGCTTAAGAAAAGTCACCATTGACATTGTGTGGTATGAAAAAAAAAGTCATAGAAAGAAACTTATTTTATTGAAAATATAATTTATTTCCTTACAAAATAAAGTTGATGGCCAAGTTTGACAAATTTGGCCATTAACTTTTTGGTTTGGCCATATTTAAATTTTGAGCCATTTTGACTTCCTTTTTCTTTTTGGTGTGCTGAGTGTATTTGCATTTGTCCATTTTGCAAGTTTTTGACCAGAACTGCCTTTCCACTCCCAATTGCTTCTTCACTGTGTCAGCTACATCAAAGGAAGTCAAAAGGGAAGAGAAAGCAGTTGACATTGTTGTGTTGCATTGACAGACACAGTTTGTCTGTAGACTTTGGTCAGTGTTCTTCATTGCTATGGGAATGGCATGTCTTATTTTGCATTGTCTACCCTTTAATTCTATTATTGGTTGTACAATCTATCTCATGTGGACCAGTCCATTACGAGTTGTAGGATCTCAGCTAGCGGACACTACAGACAACCAAACATCATATAACCATCAACCATACAAACATACTCATTTGCGTATTTGGCCTTTATATGTATAGATATTTGTTCATATCAATCCATGAATTAAAAAATAATAATTTATTTGAATAATTAAAAGATTTGGGGAATACATGTATTATAGAAAATTGTAGATTTGAAGAATCCGTGTATTAAAATTAAATAAGTGGTTTTTTTTTAAATCATACATATACATTTATAAAAATGTGACCATTAAATAATCTCATTGGTCACTTTTTAAAATCAAAAGTAACGTAAATAAAGATATACATAAATGAAATAAAAAAAAAAAGTAATAAGATTTGTTTCATCTAATTTATTCATATAAAAATCTTTTCTTGGAAGAAAAACATCTTTTCTTAAGAGAAAATTATTATTAACAATAATAACTGTTCCTGTTTCTAATATTTTTGTATGCTTTCAATATTATAAATACATCTTTTATTAAAAAACAAAGGCTAAATCTTTCGATTGTGAAGTATCAAGTTTATAGTGTATACATAAGTTTTCAACCACAGTTACCTCTGAGTTATTGTTTACCAAATAATTTTTCATTGAACATTTTCTACAATCTTGTTATTAATAACACAAAGATTATTAAATAAAATTGACATGGTTAGCAGTTTGTTGTATTTTATCAACATTTGTTATCAACAGTCCATTGGCATTAATGATTTAATCAGCTGTTATCAAATATGGTGTAATAATTGATTTATTTGATTATTTGATTAAAGTAAACATTGACTTTATAA
>VCCN01006885.1:7473133-7495210 GCA_006491835.1 Architeuthis dux
TTTAGACAGAAATTTGGCGGTTTTTTCTTTCTAGCAAAAACAAGAAAAAGCGAAGAAATATTTTTGAAATTTTAATTACGTTTTTAAATAGGGTGTCGAAAATTTTTTTTAAATCCAAAAAATCTTCTAAATAAAAAAGATTTGTTTAACATCTATGTCATGACGTTTCTTCCCCCAAATTGTGTCTTATCCCCCGCAAAAAAACCCCCCAAAACACGGTTGTAGGCTTTAGATATTTCACTCTAGATTGTTTTAGACTATAATTTCCAAAGAATTCTGTGCTTTTTAAGTAGCGTTTAGAATTTTTAGGTGCGGAAGACTAAAACTATGTTATCATTTTTTGTTTAAAACTAAGCAAGTCGAAATTATTATTATGTTGTTTTTTTTTACATTCACTGCCTTTATTTCGATTGGGATGTCAATTTTGTATTTAGCATTCATATAATATTACATAAAAGGTGAATAAAAAAGGTTTTCTTTACAAAAACGTTGATCTAAACTAAACTGATTTTAGACTGAAACCCATTGTATTAATTTTACCTTCATGAAGCACATAAAATGACTTATTTGCTATTCAAATATTAGGATGCCTATCATTAAAGAATTAACCGTCTCAAAAAAATAAGATTAAACCGAATCCTAATTGTTACTTTTTCTAAGTACTAAAAGTTACTGTCATAACTAAGTCTTTTTAATCACGGAACAATTCCCACCAGGAAAAGTACCCATCGGGAATTTATCAAGGGAGGAAAAGTGCCCATCAAAATAAGAGAATTCAGGAAAGAAAAACAATGGGGTCTAGATACATTATAATACTGTTTGTTAAATTATTTATTTTTATTTCACACGCAGAATTCCAATCAGGGCCACCTTGGATAACTTGTGCCAAGAATAAAACCTGATAAAAGTTGTGCCAAAACCTTATAAAACTTTTGTGTAAAAAAACACAAATATTCATTAATTAATTTATGTTTTGGTGGACACTTTTCCTCCCTTGATAAATTCGTGATGGGCACTTTTCCGGATACCAAGATTTTTACTTTAAATTGAAAAGTATGACCACATTTATCTGCAGTAAATAAAACTTGAAGTTTAAAAAAAACAACGGTTTTTTATTTAAATTTACATATTTCAGTTTGTTAGGTTGGAGTAAATTAAACAGTGAACGTTCTGTAAGAAGTCATACTATTTACATGAAAGCAACACCTGATTTACCTTCAATTTTTATTAGCACTAGCTGAAAATTCCCGACCCCTGGGCGGTTATCCCCAGCTATATGGAGCCTACGACCGTAAAACCGCGAGTTAAGTAATGATTTAATGTTTTACGGTCGTAGTCTCCATGAATTGCCGTCCGGGGGGTGGGTATTTTCGACTAGTATTCATAAACGTAAAAACAGCTACTCTTTATTTCCGACCCGCGCTGTAAACTAACGGTTTCAGAAGTTGTGATTAAAAAGCAACTAAAATTAAGAGGAACAAAATACTAGTCAAAAATTGATAATGGTAGACCAATATTATTGTACTCGATTTGAACTGGAAAATGTTTTAACGAAATGATTGCATTGCATTCCAAAATAGGTAATGAATCAAAGTGGCGTCTAAGAAATGAAAAAGAGGTTAGAAAAATAAATATTCGAATATTTTTAATAAATAAAGATAGGATTGAGTTTTTGTTTAGGATTTTTCGAAAAAAAAAATGGATATATATTTATATATATATATTTTAATTCTAAATAAACGAAAAATTTCGACGGCAGCCGATTGTCGGAAACTACCGATAATTACCGAATCGCATCCAGGTGTACAGTCAATTCGAACTTATTTCCACGACGATTAAGAGCAATTTTGAGGGTTGAATTTCAAGAATCATTGTCAGATTTAGACTTCGTAAATCGCTGAGAAGTCTTTTCCAGGTAAATTAACCTTTTATCTATCTTTTTACTTATTGTTAAGTCGGTTTTATTTAACCAAGACAATTTCATCGCAAAAGAAGTAATTCGTTGAAGTTCACCTCTACAAATTCCAACGTCTCATCTTTCATGTAATTAGATACATCTTTTAAAAATCAAATATATAACCTTTAAACTGCTTTCGTGTAACTGTAAACCCTACAAAATATTTTGTATTTATTGGTGGGGATTGATTCTTTATGAATTCTTGTTGTAAATCGATCCCCCACTTTTCGGTTACATTATGGTTTAACCTTTGTTAAGAATATGATGTTCCTGTCGCGTCAATTCAGTCATATTCTTTGTTATAACTCAAGATTTTTGAAATGCGGGGAATTTTTTTTTTAATGTTTTAAATCAGTGTTCATATGGGCATGGGCAATCTTTCGGTAAAGGGATACATGCCGTTTACAGCATTTTAAACCAGTCACGAAATTTGCTACGGAATGTCATACCCGTGAATTACTTTTGCATCTAAGAAATTGTCTTCTTCTTCTTCCCCTTTTTTTTCTTTTTTTTTTTTTTCTTCGGCATAAAAATTATTATCTATTATTTAGGAATGTGCACGCTCTTTTTTGCCCAATTATGAAAAAAATCTTCGATACCCAATTTAAAGGACGTATCTAAAAATTTCAAAATGTTTTTCTGAAGTTTTTTCTTGTTAGAAAGGGAAAAGACCAAAGTTTTGTCTATATAAAAGAAAAACAAATTTTCATAAATTACGACGCACTACGCAGATATGACAGTTTTTAATTTAAAAAAAAAATCAAAATTTACTGTTTTTCGATAAGAATGTAAGAAACAAAACATAAGAAATTTCACTTATGGATGTCAATAAGGGTAAATATAATGTCGCAGAATTTGAGTCATCTATCTGTTGGTTTTGTTATTTTAAACAGTATTTTTGTCCGCGCTCCTAACATTAATCAGTGTTTTTTCAGCTAAAACTGCTTTAAAAAATGGCTAAAATCGGCTAAATCTTTTCCACTTTCAGCTAATTTTAATGTTATAAACTCATTTAAAGCCTAATTTTCAAAAAGAATAACTCTATACTAAGACTACAGAACAAATTATTATAAAAAAATTGTACATTTATTTTTATTAAACTTCCAAGATTTAGTATCTGACTCCAAATATATTCTCATAGCAAAAGTTTTGGTTAAAATTCGCAAAAATTATGAAAAATAATTTTTTTTTTTTTTTTTTTTTTTTTTTTTTTTTTTTTTTTTTTTTTTAGAAATAGTGACTTTTATAATGAAAGCCACTGAATTGGCTCTAAAGTGGGTGACAATAGACTTGTGTTAAACTTGACCGTACTTGGATTTTTTTGGCTAAAATTTCATTAAAAAAATGGCTAAAATCGGATTTTTTCTACTTTTGGCTAACTTTATGGTTAAAATATTGAATATGTTTTGAGTTAGCTATAAAATAAAATTGAATAGGCTAATTATTTTTTTAAATGGCCAGATGGCTCTCTGCTGTCGCAGATCTTTATCGGCTAAATAAGAAAAGATTCAGCTAGATCTAGCAGAAAAATGGCATACATTTTAATATGTTTATCTTCTTTGAAAAAATGTAAAATTCTATCCTACAAATGAATCAATGGTTAAAATATGGGTTGTTAAAGAAAATACAGAAACTAGTGAAACAAACACAGAATGCAGAACCTTTACAAGCATCAACTTCTAGTTTGATTAATTCCCAAAAGAAATCTGCATCTTCTGATTCTGTGTATATATCTATGAAAAAACATAAATATGATACTAATTATTTGTCATTTGGCTTTACTAATATTGGTGACGAAGAAGCTCCAGATGCCCTTTGTTAACAAAACATTAGCAAACAGTTCTTTAGCATCAGCAAAATTATGGAAACAAATCATCCGGCTTAAAAAGATATTTCCATTTTCAAAAGAAAACTTGAAAGTCATAATAATTCAAAAAATTTTCATATTTAAAAAATTTAAAACGGATAATGAAAATGCAACAGAAGTGTCATATAAAGCATCTTAACACATTACTCTTGCTGGTGAATCACTCATTAAACATTGCATAAAGAAATCATCTTGTGTATGTTTGATGCAGATTTTGTGAAAAAAAGTTGAAGCTGTGTCTCTGTCCCAAACTACTTCATATAATCTCCCGTAACGTATTAATTTGAAAGTGGTGAATATCATTTTTTTCATAAAATAATTTTTTAATTAAAAGACACTTTATTCTGCGGAACCCACTTTGGGAGACACTGATCTATACATGTTAAAGCCAAATATGCAAATAAGTATGGTTGTATGTAGTGTCTTCTAGCTGAGATCCTATAACTCATAATGGTCTGGTCCAAATGAGATAGATTGTAAAATGAAGAATAGAATTAAAGGGTGGGAAAATGAGACATTCCTATATCAAAGAAGAATACCGTTCAAAGTCTATAGACAAAAGCCTCTTTGACGCTGAGAAAGTGGTATATCAAAGCTTTCCTGGACAGTTACCTCCCACCCCCCATCGCTGTGTGATTAACTAACTGGCGACTGATGTCAGCACGCCAAAGGCAGTGGTGTATCAAAACTTCCCTGAATGGTTACCAGCCTCTCCCGTCATTGGAGAAGGATCTTTCATTTGCTGTAGATTGATGGTCCCATTGTCCATCCATTGTTATAGTCATTGTGGTCGAAATTAATTGAAAACTTTTAGAGATATTGTTGTGTGAATATATATCTTCAATGTTGGGAGGTAACTATGAATGCATCCACCGCCGATGCCACTCTGAAATTTAACCAAATTTTCCTCCTATTTTTAATTGAAATTCATTGATAACTTTCAGAGATTTTATTACGAGAACATATAGCTACGATGTCAGGGAGGTAACTGTGCATTGATCCCCATACACACAAATAAAATTAAACCACTTCTCCCTTTCATTAAAACAAAAAAAAAACATTATTTCATAGTAGTTATTGTGAGTATTATTCCTCTCTCTCAACGAATGACAGATTTGTTAAATTTGACCATTTTTTTTTTTTTAATAAAATGACATTTAACTTTATTTTTAATGAAATAAGTTTCTTTCTATGACTTTTTTCATACAGCACAATATCAGTGGTGACTTTTCTTACATGACATTTTGTCTTAAGACTTCATGTCTGATCACTCTTTAAAACAGCTTGAGTTGAGTTGAGACTTTCAAAAAACTTAAAATTAGGATACTTGAATTAATAAAAAAAATCACCAAATAAAATTGCTTTTGGCTCCTTATTGCCAATCCATACACAAATAACCCCATCATTTTTTACAGTTATATGCTAGTTTGTATATATTTATTCATATCAGTATTGCTATACAGCGGTGGGGGTGTTAATAGCACTCAAGAGGAGAAACTGAATACATTTCACTGCAGACCACTCAGGAGAATATTGGGCATCCAATATCCCACCAGAATGAGAAATGAAACCATATACAAGAAGACAGGGGAACACCCAATATCAAAAACAATGAAAAGGGCCAGATGGGAGTTGTTAGGCCATATACTGAGGAGAGATAGAAATATGTCAGCAAAAGAAGCAATGCTGTCCTATTTCAACAAGACAGCAAGGGGTTCAGAGGCAGTGTTGCCAACAAAAAAATTAAATTAAATAATAGTGCAAAAAAAAAACACAATCTTAAAAAATGGTGCGCAAAAAAGTGCCATGTTAAAAATATTTTTATAAAATAATTTAACAATCTAATAGTACCATTGTAGTGTAGCCGCCCTAAATATTTTATATCTAGATTATGAAAATAGGCACCTAGATAGATATTAGATATAAATCAAGATAATTATAAATAAAATCTAGATGCTTTACCAAAACTGCCATAAAATATCAGCAAATTCACAATAAATAAAAAGAATTATGTTTTGTAATGTGTAATACTTTTTAGACATGCCAGATCGACCGCACAACCAAATTCTAAAGGTAAGGGAAGCATTTTCATAGGAATTTTTTCTTATGTACTTTAACGTGCTCTGAATGAATATGGTGTTCATTCTTTCTGGAAATTTTTAAAATTTTAGAAAATTAACTTTTTAAGTTTCCAATAATAAATTCAATGTAATTTCAAAGCCGCGTGTAAAGTTCTCATTTAAATGGTTTCAAAATTAAATTACAATAAAGCAGGAATTGAGAATCTAAAAAACTAAATACAAAACTAATAAATTGATTCAATAATTACGGCCATCATCACAATGTTTGCCAAATTTTTAATTGTAAAAATTACTTTTTAAACTGTAAAAGCATCATTATAAATCTCCTTCCATTGATTAGATTTTCATGATAGCCCTCAAAATGCCCAAATGTAAACAATACAAACTGAAGTTCCATAAGGAGTGGCTACAAGACGAATATTTCAAGACTAAGAGGTGGATAATGGTAATTTCCAGTGATGGTAGCACAGCATAGTACCCTAAGAGTAAAAGGAAAATTAAATGTCTCAAGAGCTAATGGATATTTGAACAAGGAGAAATTTATTATTAAAAGTGGTAAAGAGTGGTGACCTTTTTCCAAAAAAATTAAAACTTTTTTTTAATTAAGATTTATTTTAGCATTATTAAAATATAAAATATTATCTAGATATAATTTGAGGCAATTCTAGATATAAGTTGAAAAAAAGAATCAACACTGATCCAGCTGAACTCTGAAGCCTTGCCTCCGCATGTTACAAAATGTTTGTGCTGAATTTAGCGCAAAAAGCGCTACGTTGGTAACACTACTCTCCAAGTCATTCTCAATCAAGATCTGAATATATACTATTCCAGGAGTAAGTTACAAGATCACAACTACTCCTGGAGGCTTAAACTAAAAACTCCTAAGACCTGGAAAATATGAAATCCATAGCAGAGGACCGATGAGCATGGATAAGACTTTTTTGAGAGATTGTGAAGGCTGGCAAGGCGGAATCATCAGAGGATATAACTGCGAATATGCCACTAATAATAATAAATTTATATCAATCCGTGTATTGAAAAATTTGAAGAATCCGTGTATTAAAATATTTTATCAAAATTCAAATAATTTTTTTGAAATTTCACACATGCGCATTTATAAAAATGTAACCATTAAATAATTTCATTAGTCACTTTTTAATTTCAAAAGTAACTTTAATATAAAAAGTAATAAGATTTGTTTCATTCTTGTGTAAACCCCCTACAAAACCTATTTTGCTCCTCTAACTTTGTTCCCAAAATGTAAGAAAATTTCAGTTTTTTATTAAAAAGATCCCCTGAATCAACATTAGAAATGGTTGAAAATACGATAAAATACTTTAAATTGTTTTTAGTCTTTTTTCCCCATACTTTGTTGTTAGCATTTTTTTTTTTTAAATAATACTTGTAACTTTTTAATGAAATTTTAATAACTTCCTTATCCAAATTTCGGTAAAATGGGAGAAAATCAGGAGGAAAAATAGGTCCACGTGCATAGGGTGGAGTTTTTTTTTCGTCACCTGTTTTTTCTAAATTCTTGAAGTGTCTGTTTTAAGATTCTGCCAGGTAAAAGACTGAAATAATGTCCCGTGAGGTTCACTTTAACCCTGTATTACTCCTTATTGCAAACCCAAACCTGGACACTGAAGAATAGAAAATTGCCTAACTTTTAAAGTAATAAACATACAGTCTAATGAACAAATTTTTCCAAACAATTTGGACCCAACAAATTCAGTAAAATGGATATTGTTAAGATTCAAACACATCTTGATTCTATTTCAGGACAAAAAGAGCAACAAAAAAAATATTAAACATAAACCAAAAATGTCAAAGTAGACCATTTTTGGAAATTCTTTAGTTTATCACATGATTTATGACATTTTTTTGTTGTTTACTTCAAAAGTTATGCTATTTTCTATTTTTTTCACCATTTGATTCATGTAATTAATTTTGTATACCAGAGACCAATTCCTTAGATGAAATATATTTTTATTATTAATTTGTGACTTTTATTTTATGTTGTTCATTTCTTTTTGCTTTATAATTTCTAATTTTTATTGGTCATAATGGTTTTTTAAGCTCACAATAAATTTGTCTGGCTTAGGTGAACTAAACTTGTTTATTGAATGAATTCTATCAATCATCCCATCATTTTTTTATAAATTTTAGATGTGTTTCATGCTTTTTTGCCATTAAAAATCCATGTAGTTTATTTTGATGCCCAAGAAAAAATAACTTAGTGTCACAATAAGTCTACTGACTTCTCAACATCAATAAAGGAAAAGAAATTCCAAAAATCTAGTTAAAATCTTCAGATAGGTTTGCAGAGAAAAAGATTTCTTCTATTGAGCCATACTTTCTTTGGTCATGATGTCTATCATCATATTTAGAACAGAAACAAACCCTGCTTTCCTCAACCACGTGATGTGACTATCAGTTGATCTAAATTTTTCAGCAATATTATGATGAGTTACCCATGTGAAAATACTTTATTAGCAATTAAATTTGTAGAATTGGGAAAAATTTATGTAGACTTTTATGTTTAAATGTTAATTTTTCCAAAAAGAAATCAGTTCTAAAATGTAAACAAAGACATTTAAATTTGCATAACTCATCTTATAATGAACATAGCTTATTACTTTATATTTTAAATTGATTCATTGTTCTCTCTTTAAGAAAAAGATTCTGACCGTATACTTTTAAATTTAAGGCTTTTGTATGATGGTGTAGGCTTTTTATTTGATTTCTATGTCCATATATGCATGTTCTTTTATTATTTTTAACATCCAAAATCTATAATTTGCAACATGCCTGCCTCTCCATCGGTCACTCTGTTTAGGGTAGAAAATTCCATGATTACTGAATTTATTTTTGAAAAGGTTACTTTCTAGAAAAAATCAGTGGAAATATTTTGTATGCCCCCTCCCCCTCAATTTTATGACATCTCAATAAATATTGAACCATACAATTAACTCCATTTATATATAATGCAAGAAAATAATTTTTATATCAGATTTTTTTTCCATTCCGCATTATGACCCAAACCCACTTTATGAAATCTAATCTGATGACACTAAAGCCAATCAGTGTACCTCTAGGCCTTTTAGTTGTTTCAGGTTTAATACAAAATAAATACAAGAATTTTAGTTAACAATACCTTGCATTATACTGACATAGAATGTAACTTTAGGTACCTATAAGCAATGGGTATTGACTTGTTAAGTCTCAATTACTGTACTGTTGTATGAATTTATTCTGAGAAAACTGAGTCTGTTTATAAGTGGAAAGAATGATTTATAAAACAATTCATGGCGGATTATTGTTTTTATCCCATTGGTGGATATCTTTATTGTTAAAGTGGACCGTTTGAAGAATGGTCTGTTAGACTTGCATCCATGTGTACAGGTCATTTGTGGAGTTTTTTTACTTCATGCTATGATATGAAAAACACTTTCATTTATTCTCGGTATGCATTTATCCATGGAGAAGGAAATTCATGAACTTTTGGTGTGTGTCAGCTAAGTCTTAGTGAGAAGTTCATCATTGTAGTATAAAACTGAAAATTCTTTTCACACTGATAACTATTTTGAAATGTTCTGGCTTCTTCAAATCTATTATTAAAACGGCATAGATTTTTAATTTCTGTTGCTGAATAGGAAAGGAAGATTAAGCCATCTTGTCTCGCAGACTGATAGCTAGGGTAGTGAGTTTGACCCTTTCTGGGTGCTGCATTAGTGAGGCTCTGTACCAGATTAAATTAGCCTTAGTATATAACTACATGGATCTATTGCAATGTAATCTGAGTTTATACAATACTCAATATCCCTATTAATATATCTTTTTATGGTTTTTTTTATTCACAGATGTTCTGGCTGGGAGAAGTATTGTTTGATGTACTGTGAAAATCATTAGTTATTATTTTTGAAGTTGAATGAAAGAAAACAAGACTGGACCTCCTATGAAAATCTTTGAAAAATATTCTAAAAGTATTCTCCCTATTAAATCTGTCAATCTCCATTTTCTGAAAACTCGCAGTTAAAAACACACATGCGAAAACACTGTGTATTATCCTTTTCACGGGAAGCATATTTAGTGGAATATTTGTAAATACACTGGAGAAAAACTGTATCCTTGTGAGGTTTGCGGATCTTTTTTACACAAGTCACATTTTTTTGGATACATGCAAGCACATCCTGTAGAAAAAGCATATTCCTGTGAAACAAGTGAATCTTCCTTTGCACAAAACCCAAGTTTGGTGTTAGGTATGCAAACACACACTGAAGAAAAACCAAATGCATGTAAAGTTTGTGGATCTTCCTTTTCTCGCAAGTCAAATTTAGTGCAACATATGCGAACACACACTGGAGAGAAACCACATTCTTGTAGAGTTTGTGGATCTGCATTTGCAAGGAAGTCAGATTTAATGCGCCATATGCGAACACATACTGGAGAGAAACCATATTCTTGCGAAACATGTGGATCTTTCTTTTCACAAAAGTCAAGTTTGCAACTACATGTGCGAACCCACACTGGAGAGAAACCATACTCTTGTGAAGTTTGCGGATATGCATTTGCAACCAGTTCACATATATCGCGCCATATGCAAACACACACTGGAGAAAAACCATATCCTTGTGAAACATGTGGATGTTGCTTTGCGCAAAAGTCTCATTTGGTGCTACATATGCGGACACACACTGGAGAGAAACCATATTCTTGCGAAACATGTGGATCTTCTTTTACACAGAAATCAGGTTTGGTGCTACATATGCAAACACACATTAAAGAAAAACCATGTACTCATAAAGTATGTGGATCTTCCTTTTTTAACAAGTCAAATTTGGTGCGACATATGAAAACACATACTGGACATAGACCATATTCTTGTGAAACATGTGGATATTCTTCTGCAAGCCAATCACATTTAATGCGCCATATACGCACACATACTGGAGAAAAACCATATAGTTGTGAAACATGTGGATCTTCCTTTGCACAAAAGTCAAGTTTGGTGCAACATATGCGAACCCACACTGGTGAGAAGCCATATTCTTGTGAAGTTTGCGGATTTGCGTTTACAACCCATTCTCATCTAATGCGCCATATGCGAACACACACTGGGGAGAAGCCATATTCTTGTGAAACATGTGAATGTCGCTTTGCACAGAAGACACATTTGGTGCTACATACGCGAACGCACTCTGGAGAAAAACCATATTATTGTGAAACGTGTGGTTCTTCTTTCTCACGAAAATCAAGTTTGGTGCTACATTTGCAAACACACACTAAAGAAAAATCATAAGTTTCTGTATCTTCCTTTTCTATCCAGCCAAATTTAATGCAAGATATGAGAACACAAACTAGAGTGAAACTGTATTTAAGCAACGTGTGGGGATTGTCCACTACATATGCAAACACACTTCACAATAAAGTGTTAAAAATCCTCAAGTTTGAACATCTTCATTCTCAGAAAATCCAAATATATATCAGCATGTATGTGAACACTTAATATAAACTATACTTGTGGAACCTGTTGATCTCGGTTTTTTTAATAAAAGTCAATAAAATATATTGGAACATTGGAGAGGATTCTTAAGATTTCTTCTAGGAATGCGGACATATGTTTTCAGAAATTATAAGTTTATAAAAGAAATGGAAATTAAATTGCTCACGATGTTTGTGGCTACAAACTTTGAATTGATTCAGCTTATAAAACCCTTAGGATTTATGCTGATTGAAAATCGTGGACTTAGGTCTGCATTTACCATGTTTATTGATGGATCATTATCTTGGCAAGATTATATTTTTATAATTTCCTAGAGTGTTTACCTAAGAAAATTCTTTTGTAAGCTCATTAATTTTATGATATATATATATATATGGATCTGTGTTTTTAATCCCTTCTGTGAAATCAAAGTGATTAATATTTTTGAAGTGTTATCTTTTCATAACTGCTTAGTTATTTCATTGGCCAACCCAATACAAGAAAATCCAAATTTTCTTTATTAACTTATCCAGGTTTTAAATTTTGTGCAAAAAACAGTGTGCTACAGAGCTTATCTCTCTATCACCCTAGACTTTACTAACCCACCTACTTCACCCCAACTCTTCGGACAGTGATATAAGGCTTGGCAAGATCAAAAGCGCCAACACACGACCAATTAGAGTTGTCAGTTTCATATGGGAAGGTGTGTTACAGAACCATTAGGACAAAGGATTTTATTTTTATTTTTTAAATTAAACCATAGACTTACTTTCCCACTCTCACTAAAATGAAATACCTGAACATGGTGGCCATTTTGAACAGATAATGAGGTTACATGACCATTATATTATAACCTTCAAAGTGATATATGGCTTCCCAGGGTTTCTTAGAAAATGAGAACGCTTAAATCCATCCATTATGTCCTTGCCACCTTTGCTTTGTAACCCTGTAAAAACCCTGGCCTGAATAAATTAACATAAATGTCATTTATTATGTAAAGTTTCCATGTTATTTCATTGGGGTTGATATTGACATGTTTGTGTTCTTTGCTATCTTTCACTTTCTTGTTTTGTACACTATGACAAAGTTTGTCTTATATTTAAAAGAGAATTTGAAATTATGTGTTACATGAAAAGTTAAAAACAGTAAATGGTCCTGATTAAACTCTCTCAGTTACCCTAATTTAAACATCTTTTTAAAAGGTCAAGAAAAATTTCAGTTGTATTTCTTTCATTTAAAATTTGAAAGATGTTGAGTAAATAGTAGATACCTCTGCACACACTTTTTAAAACATATTGCAATATTTTTTGAGTTTTAATTTTTATCCAGCAAAGATCACATCTGATATCCACTTATTCGGGAGTTTACCGAACATGGTATAGCATAGACCAGTGGTTTCCAACCTTTTAGAAGACAGGTCAGTAGCAAAGCAACAAACAAGTAAAGTAAGTAAAATGGCTAAAGTACCAGCCAATGGCCAAATTTGGGAGGTCAAAACCAGAGAAATGCTTTGTAGGAAAAGTTAAACTGAAAAATGTCAAAATAAAATTTTGCTTTAGGTAAATAGAGATGCATCTTCAATCATTTTTGGATTGATTAAAAAATACCTTGTTCTAAAGTCATCTAAAAGATTTAAGAATCCATATAAAATTTTAAATCATAGATACCTCTGCACACACTTTTTGAAACATTGCAATAATTAAATATTTTTTAATTTTTCCAAGAAAATAACAGGTACTTGTAAAAAAAACAAAACCTTTTGTACCTAAAGCAGGTATTCAGACTGTTTACATCTTCGTCAACAAATTACTTTGAATCCACCATGATTGATGAGTGTGTCACCAGAAAAATGAAAGTTTGTTTTTAAAATCTTCTAAAAATAAAATAGCTCTCATACAAATCTGATTAAATGAAAATTAGCTTATTTAATGAGTACTTGACTGGGTTTTTGAAAAATTGCTAACTTTTTACTTAGAATATAGTAATAAATACATTTACAGGGAGTGTCTGTTTACCTGTCAACACAGTTCAAAGGACAAGTAGTTGTTTAATACCTTTCCTTCCTCTTAGAGTCCACATGAATTTACTGGGTGTCTCATGTTAAAGTATGGATGACCACAAATGACAAATCTCAATAAAAATTTCAGTACTTAATCATTTATGAATGAATTTATTTATGAAAAGGGTATTTTGTAAGATTTGTGGAAATATTTTTTCTTTCAGTCAGTCAAAATTTAAAAAAAAATGTTTTAAAAATTTCATGTAATATCTCTGAAATGGCTTGAAATCTTAGTTTGTTTTTTTATTAATTTAAAGCAACCCTAGGCCATTTTGAAACTCGAGAGAATGAACAATTTTACTGTCATGATTTTTTAAACCATCAGAAGGAGTGTAGCGGGGGGTGGGGGGATTGAATTGGAATTAGCAAAGCTCTGAAGCGGATTCTCAAACATATCTTAAAAAATTGATAACAGCAAATGAGTGCCCCATATGGTTGACTAAGGGACATAGTCAAAATTATTTCTTAATGCTTTGCATAACATCTGTGTGTAGAAAAATTACAATTTTCTTTTTAAAAAAAATATGTCCAATGGATTTGGTGAAACTTTACATTTCTCGATTATCAAAACACTGTTATTACTTAATAACAAAGTTTCTAAGTAGCAATGAAAATAAATCTTGTAAAAGAATTTTCAACAGATATTTTATTTATTTTTTTGCACATCCCAAAAGTCTAAACTATCTTTTACTAAAAAAGCAACAAAAAACTTTCCAAACAAAACGATATTTTAGTTTTATTGCAGTTTTTATTTTCCAATTCGGGGAATATATTTGCAAAGTTACTTGCAAAATATTTTATCAGGACAGTTATTGTTAGACTGTTTATTCTATTGAAACTGATTTCTTGAGAAATTCTTTAATTTTAATATTTTAAAGAATTGATTGTTGAAAGATGAATTACTATCATTAGCAAAACTTTCAGATAATTTGTTCAGATACTATAGTAAGTAAAATGATAACTAACAACCATACTATTTATTTGAAAAGACAATTTCATTTTTTTTTATATAATAATTCATTTTAAATACAATGATAAAGAGAATAATACAAATTTCCTTCATAATCTGGATTATGTACTGGGTATTTTTAATAAATATGTATTCTGTTCAAATGGCTTTTTCTTCACTGTGTTTGTTTGTGTAATGATTTTATAATACAGGTTTCTCAATTTTCATAGGAGAGAGCCAGTGAGAGAACAAATACAAATTTATTATATTATATTATTGCTTTACCTACACTACATGGTAGAAAGGAGAGGGTATGTTTTATACATCTATTTGTTAACTTCTGAGATAAAGAATATCTTTTTAAACTTTGAAGCTAGTAATACAGAATAGTATGTGTTCTACAGAGCCAATATAATATCAAGACTTGTGTTCTTTCATTTGTTATATAGTTATGTAAAAGTTTTAATTTTGGTACAGTGATCTCTTGGGAATTTCTGATGCAAAGTAAGTGGCATATCATCTGAAATATCTAAGTGATGTTGACCAAGAGCCATGATGATTAACTGTATTCTGCAACCGTAGTAGTAGAAACATCCTACAGCAACATTCAGTCCTTCTACATTTGAAGCTACCGCATCTTTTCCATGGTGAGCATCTTTAGCCCCCTCAGTCTCTTGCCAGATCTTAACTTTTCCAGTCTTTGAGGTCTGCTACCAAGCAAGTGTGTACAGTGACTGCCTTTACAAGCTTTGTAGTTGTTGGATCCTACTACAGCAAATTCTACAGGTCTTTGTGCAGGTGTTTCTTCTGGCATCCATAATACATGGACCATCGTAGTTGGGCCACTTTTGTTGAGAGTGGAATGGTGTTACACATCTTGTACAAAGCCTTGTTGGAGATTAGGATGTTTGGTCATCAGTGCCCTCTGATTACTCCCTGATGTTTGCAGTGACAGTCATCAAGCTTATCCATAGATACCTTTGAAACTGCCCAGCTGTTGCAATTGTATATCATCAAAGATACATCCATACTAAAAAAGCTATTTTTTCCTCAATAAGTGCCAATTATTTTATGTCTTTGTGTTGTTTGTTTGTTATTTTCTCTGTTTAGCTGTGTTGGTTAAACGTGTTTGGTTAGAACTGTATTTAGCTGTTAAGAAAAGAAGGGAGAAACAAAGACACGTGTGTTCAGGTCGATAGACGGTGGACAAAGAGACCCTTCCCAGCTCCCACTTGCAGGCCCTCACTTCTGGTACCAGAAACAAGGCTCCTTCCAAGCTCTCACTTGCGGGCCCTCATTTCCGGTAGTACTTATTTTCATGGAGTGAATAGTACTTGTAAAACATTTTCTCAGGATAATTATTTTTAGACTGTTCATGCGGTTCTTATCCATAGCATATGTAAACATGGGCAGGCAAAAGTATATATTTCCAGGGAGGGCAAATGGTTTTATTTGGAATATATCTTAGCGGCAAACCTGTTACAAGATAGGCATTCTGCATGTGGAGAAGGACATTTGTAGTGTAAGATAGTACGAGCCACTGTATGATTATTGTTTTATGAATTTAATAAACTATACAGAAATTGGGTATTAAGAAATCTTAGCAAGCTGACTGCATTAGGAAAACAAAAAGACATTTATATTGCACTCTTCCTCTATTTTTGCAGTTTTTGTTTTGTCTTGTTGTTATTTTTCCTGGATTTCATAAAACAGTAGAAAACCATAACTGACAACTATTTAAGGAAATTGTCAGCTTTTTTTTTATTTAATCACAACCTATATTTTCAATTTTGTTTGAGATTATGCCAATAAGTAAGAGAAAAGCAGTCCAGTTTTTTCTTTTCTTTTTCATAACATCGTTTTTCCAAACATAGAATTACTATAGACATTCAAAGCATAAGATCTTTCTCATTTGTCATCAGAATATTTTCTAGGATATATCTGGAATAATCTGAAAAACATGTATTTTATGGCATTTTTTCATCCAACTCCATACTTTTGTTTCATTTTGCAGAACTTTTAAGTGAATTCTAACCATCCAAATTATTGTCAAACATTTTGGAAAATTATCGACAACTCAAGTTTTATTCAATGTGTTTTGTCACATATATTTGTAGTATTTCTTGTCATGAGAATTTGTTTATTTACCTTGCCTCATATTGCAAATATTTTTCATTTTGATGTTTGAGACCATATGTTAACTTAGTGTTCTTGCTTTATGTATATACCAATTATTGGATAATAAAAATCAAATGTTTAGGAAATTCCATATAAGTCTATTTGTATTGGTGTCAGAATATTAAAATGAAAGAAATTCTGATTTAAAACATGTTTTTCTTTTTTTGAAAGTTTGTAAATTTATACAATTTAAAAGCAAGACTGGTTTCGCATCAGATCAAAAAGTATTTTAGTGTCATCAAATTAGTGTTGTACTCCAAATGAACTCTAAAACATAATAACAGCTAAAATAGTATTGTGCAGTCTGAATAACCTCAAGAGAATGTCTAATCAGAAGTTGTTCAACAAACTTGGCAATGTAATATTATTATGTCTTTGTGTTCTTTGTTGTTTTTTTTCCTATGTTTAGCTGTGTTGGTTAAAACATGTTTGGTTAAAACTGTATTTAGCTATGTTTAGAAAAGAAGGGAGAAACAGACGCGATGTGGCAATAGCCACTGGTCAAAGAGGCCCTCACTTCCGGTATTGGAAATGAGGCTCCTTGGGGGCCTGTTGGTTACCTTCCACTTCAACATGTTTATTGACATTAAAACATACATATATAAACATTACACCACTCTTTCTTTTTTTAAAATTTAAAATAGAATAGCTTACTGGAAGTGTTCATTATATAGTTTTGAGTCTGTTCAAGTCTGTATTCTTTCTTTTTTTTCATTTACGTTTGTGTGTTCTAGTGTTGCTTTCTCAAGTAAGTGGTTTTACTTTTTTGTGTGTGTGTGTGTGCTATCATTACCCTTTTTTTACAAAGGAAAATAGTTTGTTAATGTTGAAGTGAGTGCATGTTGGAATTGAGTTTCAGGTGATGCCACCGGAGTGGAATTTTATCCAGCTCCATGTGGTTCGAAATGAATTTAAGTCACTGTAGACCTCATTGTTCGAAGTGTCGTCATGTTTCTTTTCCGGGTTAAATGATTCATTTTGTATATTTGTTGATGTTTTGATTGTTTTTTTGTTTTTTTTCTTATCTCAGACACATCTGTAGTTTGATTTGTGTCTGAAGATTTCAAGATTTTTTAGCTGAATAAACCAGCTATCAGGTCATACTGTAAGTAATATTAGAAATATGATGCTAATAGATTGAATTATATCTTTTCTATTCAAAAATTCCTAGGATAACAATAGATGTTTGTACAGTTTAAGCGAGTAAGTTACATCATCACTGTACACTTTAACTTAGTTACTAAGTTGACCTTCATAAAGATGGATGTGTCTATGGAACACATTAGAGATGTAATGCTCAAATATTTTAGAAAAGTCAATAATTCTGCAGAAGAAACCTGAAATATTGATGGTGTTTAGGGGATAGATTCTTTAAGCAAAATGAATTGCCAAATACAGTTTGAAATCTTGAGAAAAGGAGACTACTGCTCAAGGGATATTCCATGAATATTCAATAACTGAATTCAAGCCATTCAACAGATCACCATCATTTGCAAAAACCTGGAACGGTGACAAAACTTGGAAAATGGTCGTCCCTGATTTGACAAAAGACAACAGTAAAGCAAAATTGGACATCTGCATTTCTCTATACACATGGGAATGCATATTGCCATTTTTGGACAGATTAGAGACTGGTGATGAAAAAGTGGATATTTTACAAGATTATGAAGTGATGTAGACAATGTCAACCAGACTAAATCCTAACCCAAGAAGGACCTCCATTCAAGGAAAGTTTTGCCAAGTGTTTTGTTCGATTGAATTGGTTTTGTCCACTATGAGTTCCTATCAGTCAATGTTACAATTAGAGCAGACATCTAGTGTCAGCAGTTTGAAGGGAAAGAGGCCCAGTCTGATCAATTGCAGCGCGATGGTGTTCTATCATAATAATGCACAGCATTATACAGAAAAGATTGTTCCATCTGATATCCACTTATTCAGGAATTATAGAAAAACATGGTATAGCATAGACCAGTGGTCTCCAACCTTTTAGAAGACAGGTCAGTAGCAAAGCAACAAACAAGTAAGTGAAATGGCCAAATTTGGGAGATCAAAATAAGAGAAATGCTTTGTAGGAAAAGTTAAACTGAAAAATGTCAAAATTCGCTTTAGGTAAATGGAGATGCATCTTCAATCATTTCTGGATTGATTAAAAAATACCTTGTTCTAAAGTCATCTAAAAGATTTAAGAATTCATATGAATTTTTAATTGTTCTTGAATTGCTTCATAAAACCTAGTCTTCAATGGTAGCCAAGAGAATATATATATATATAAGTAGTTATAGATATGTGGCACACTTGTGCATAAATATAGTAGTAGACTCCTGTTTTCATCTGTAGAAGGCTCAATACCTTAGTAGAGAGAATATTGGAAAATGATAAAAATCCAATGTACAAAATGTATTATGGACAAATACAGTTATCCCTTAGTTAACGTGGTTTTGTTTAACACAAGTTTTGCTTAATGCAGTTAAATTAATAGCGACCACCCCTTTCACTGTATCAAAATAGTGGCCTCTACTGACGTCTGCCACAATCATCCCCCACTACTAATACTACTATAACACATAGAACTGTTTATGTACAACATTATATTACAAGCCAATTGTTTTCTTTTTTTCCTTCATAATTTAGAGTCTATTAAACAACAAATAATGGATATGGATTTTGATATTGGACCTTTTCAAATTTTGATAATGTTTTCTCTGAAAGTAAATGTTTCTAAAACTAATTTAATGTTGTTGATAAACATTTATCTCACATTTGTATTTATTTTCTTTACAAGAGTATTATATTCAGTACTTTATAGAGTAGCTAGCTACAGTTAAATATGTTGAATCACTATATAATCGAGCATGGATAAATTGTAATTTTTACCATTGATTGTTGTATTTAATTAACGTGTCTTTGATATGCGCAGTACCATCTGGGGGGTTAATTAATTGCGTTAGTCAAAGGGAACCTGGTCAGTTCTGTTAGGTAGAACCCATAACATAAACCAAACACATCCCTCTACATAGCGTGTATATGTATGCATGTGTGACCTTTTTGCATTGGACATTTTGACTTGTAACTAATATATATATATATGTCATTCCATATCAAATCACCTAATATTTCTTAAGTTCCCATGGGCACCATCTTAGATTTTGATGAAATTTCAGTAGGTGATACCTTTTCTAGAGAAAATTCAACCCTGAAGATTTCAGCTTGATTGAACCACCGGATCAGAAGTTATGACAAATTGAAATTTGCTTAAATTTACATGTCGCAAGCCACAAGCATGATTTGGCACTTCATAACTTTGGTATTTAATAATATATATAGCTGAGATTTGGTACCCCAGTAGCTTTTCACCTGATGAAGAGATTTCTGGCTTCATTTTACCTATATTCTATGTGATTTAGGAGTTATGGGTCCTTCAAAATGGGGAGGGGGGGTGGCTTTTAGGGGGAGTTGCTAAATGTTTGCCCTGCCAGTACTCCACTAGTTTCCCACTCAAATAAGGCATTTCTGGCTTCATTTTACCTCTATTCCCTGTGGTTTGGAAGTTATGGGTCCTTCAAAATGGGGGGAAATAGCTTTTTATGGTTGGATCTGCTCATTCTCTGGCCAGCCACAGAAACTAAACCTAAGGGTGTTAAAATAAAAATCTCACTGGATTAATTTCATTTGATGTATTGCTTTGTGTAAGGTTCCTGCCACCCCAACTGCCTTGTGTAAGGTTCCTGCCACCCCCACAGAAATTCAACGTAGACGCTATAGAAAGAATAAAAAAAGAGCCAGTAAGATAATCCCCAGCATTAAACCCCTGTCATATCCAGAAAGGCTATCAGAGCATGACCTGGAGACACTTACACAAGAACCAGTGCTGATCTACTAGAGATATACAGGATAAACATTTTGCACACCATTGACCAAGACTAAGCGCAGCATCTGTCCAGATAAAATTGTTCTACAGCCACCCTAAACAGTGCAACTAGAGGTCACAGCAAACTACAAATTCAGACAGATCTGCTCCTATCTGGAATAAGCTATCAGATGCCACAGCCTCTTCTCCAAACATAAACATTTAAATCTAACCTTAAAAAGATCTCAAATACTAAATGTTTGAATATGAATTTTCAAACTAAATAACAATTAAAAAAAATCAGAACAGAAACTCAAAACCACAGTAACATTAGACCTAGCACTAACCTAATATTGTCCTGCTTGAGATACACAAAAAGAAAAGAGTGTGGGACAGTTATTGAGGATCAAATTCAATACACAGTCGTAATGGCCAGCTAGTCTAACTTGCTAACCTCTGCTTTATTGTCAAAGAAAAAGATCATAGAATGGATTGTATCAATTTTGCATTAGAAATTTGTCACGTTTAAAAATTGTTCCTTACTGAATAACGAATAAATTATTATAATTTAACTGACAAATAATGAACGTAAGTCTTTCAGGGCTTTCATAGTTTCTATTAATTATCTCCCTTGACTTCCGCTGTTTTGATGACATTTTGCAATGTATATCGAAACGTAACCATTTTTTAAAAGGAAATTCAACCCAGAAAATTTTAGTTTATTTAAAGTTTTACAGTTTCCCCCTTCTCTCTAATGTTGTATTACTTTAATAGAAGGCGAAAATAAGTAAGTAAAACCTTTACTTAATTTCTTTGTTTCCAAATGTTTCTCCCTTTTGACGCTAGGTCGCCGCATTTCTTTTAAGTAAGAAGACTGCATTGTCACAGCATTATTTTGTGGGGTTGACACCCGTGACAAAAATCCATGTAAATCTCATAGAAAAGTTCATACTATCCCAAAGAAGAATTGTTGGAAAAAAATGATATTAAAATTATGTTCGTCCACTCAACAAAAACGGAGATATTTGCATGTGAAAATAATTTTTTCATTTCTTAAATTGATACTAAAAAAATAGAAAAACTTTGAACACGAGATACACAAACGCATTTGAATAATCTACGGAAATTCAACTGATTATTAAAACTTTATAAAACTTTCTGTACACATTGCATCGACGACTGAATTAATTTACTGAACAGTTTTCTGTTTAGAAAAAAGAAATGAAGAAAAATTAGCGGAAACATTTTCCCTTGGGCTTGACTTAAAGAAAGATTCTATTCTTAAATTCATTGAAGTGTCTTTGGGATTTTCCTCTTTCTAACGAGAACAAGAAAAGACTTGAACACATTTTTTTTTATTTAATTACGTTTTAAAATAGGGTGTCGACTATTTAAAAAATGCCGTGGGTATGTCTAAAAAAAATAATTATACTCTTAAATGCAATGAAGTGTCTTTTAAGCGTGAATAAGTTTTACAAAATTTACATGTTTCGCAAGATAATTCTCTTGACAATTATGTTAAATTTTATTTTCGACAGAATTACGCCACGGTTGTGGAAAGGTTTATTTTTTTTATTTCGTTAGTCGTCTGCCAAAAGCTTACGCCCATAAGTTTAAAGTACGGAAGCCGAAAAACATTGAGTCTTGTATATCTTTT
>VCCN01006885.1:7498667-7509327 GCA_006491835.1 Architeuthis dux
ATCCATCCAACAAGATCCGTTCCAGTGCATATTCTACCACTCTACAAGGCTGAGTTGGAAAAGATGAAAATGGACAACATCCTCGAAAAAGTCACAGAGCCAACAGACTGGGTCAACTCTATCACCTGCAGGGTAACCACATCCAAGGATGGGCTAACCAAGGTTAGACTTTGCCTAGACCCAAGGGATCTAAACAAAAACATAAAGAGGGCTCATTACCCAACAAAAACAATGGATGAATTCCTACCGCTACTACACGGGAAGAAGTTCTTCACCATCATAGACATAAAAAGGTGATACTGGCATGTAGAATTGGATCAGTACTCTGTACCTTCAACATACCATTTGACAGGTATATATTCAAGCGCCTACCATTCGGATTGGCAGTATCCCTAGACATATTCCAACCCAAGCTGGATGCTATTTTTTGCAGCATCCCGAATGTGTGTGAATTGTCGATGACCTCATCATCTCTTGGATCCACCGAAGAAGAACATGACAGACCAAACAATATCGGATTCAACTCCAAGAAGTTACAGTTCAAGCAGAACAAAATCAGCTTCTCTGGCCACACCATAACAGAACATGGTCTGTTACTGGCAGAGGACAAGCTGTAAACAATAAAAAATATCCAGCCCCCAAAGAATGCAAAGGAGCTTCACACCCTCCTAGGAATAATTGCATACCTTAACGTGTTCTCAGATAAGCTAGCACAACTAATTGCACCATTTAGTGAGCTAATGAAGAAGAACATAAACTTAAACTGACAGTCACATCGCCAGGAATCCCTAAGTGAAATCAAGACAGAGCTGTGCAAATCCCAAATCATTAGCTTCTATGATCCAGATCCAAACACAACAACAATCCTTCAATGTGATGCCAGCACCATGCTCATAGGTGCATGGATCCGACAACTTGACAGACAAGGAAACAAGAACATAGCATATCTTCAAGGTGCCTTACCCCTATGGAATCCAGATACTCCAACATCGAGCTAGAATGCCTAGCAGTTTGGTAATGTTTGGTCTTGAAGTTTGAATACTATCTACTTGGAAGTGAAGTGATAGTAGAAACTGACCACTCACCACTGGAACAAATCTTCAAGAAGAATCTTGCTGAAACCCCTTCCAGGCTACAGTGATTCATCTTTAGATGTCTGAATTTGACATACAAGTCAAATACAAGCCAGCAAAACGATTCCAGTTGCTGATGCACACTCAAGAATCTGCTTCAAAAACAAGCAAAGCAACACAGCATAACAACAGTCAGAAGTCCATTTTGTGACAGCTACTGCAAGCTTGATCAAGATTGCAGATATCAAGGAAGCAACCATGACTTACCCAACAATGAACCTACTGAAAGACATGATATACAAATGGTGGCCAGAAAACAGTGCCCACAGGAACTTTGGAACTATTGGACATTCAGATGTGACCTTGTACTTGCGGATGGGCTAGTCTTTAAGGGAGACAGAATTATGATCCCAGAAACACTCTGGGTACAATTCTCAACATCATCCACATAGGCCACCAAGGAGAAACCAAGTGCATACTACTTGCCAGAGAATCGGTGTTCTGGCCTCGAATATTAGAGACATGATCAAAGCATGTGCCATCTGCAACAAGCATCAACCAGCACAAACTACCACTGATGCAGCCAGATCATCCAACACACCCTTGGGAGATACTTGGCTCTGACATATTTGAGTTCAGAGGCAACAAATATCTGATCATAGTAGACTACTACTCCAGATTTCCAGCACCTACTTCACAAGTGTTCTAACAGAACATGGATTGCCATTGACCAAGGGGAAAGGGGATGCCTATACACAGCATTATGAATGTATAGAATAACACCCTTAGATAATAATCTGCCATCACCATATGAGCTTCTACATGGCAGAAAACCAAGGTCAATTCTGCCAACTGTCCAGAAAGCCCTGCAATTACAACATCCTAAAAATGAGATCCATTAAGAAGCCAACAGAGCTAATCAAGACAAGCAGAAGCATCTCTACAACAGTCCTGAGCAACATGGATCCAGTATATGTGAGAAATGCACTCCAAAACATCTGGGAGCCAGGTACAATCCTCAACAGACCTAAGCCCATCGGAGAGCCAAGAACATACTTGCCCAACATCAGAGGAAAGGTCTATCAAAGAACAAGGGAACACCTCAAGTCAAGACCAACCAACATACCAGGTAATACAGATCCATCAGAAATTATCCCCAGGTATGAGGCACCAAACATTCTACCACAAACACTCAGCTCGCTGAAGGTGAATTCTACCCCAACACTGATGCCATCATCAAGAGACCATCAGGAATGGCACAATTTTCAAGTGACCTCCCAACCGTACTCATCATACTTCAAGGTGTCCAAGAAGGTCTTGTTATTGTTGTATAGCAGGTGAAATGAAGTGCCCAGAATTTATCTTGATCCCCAATAGGCATGCCGAAATAAGTCTTGTAGGCCTCGCATATCTTAGCAGAGTAGTCTCAAACTCTAGATAGACCACCGATAAAGAAGATCACTAGGAAGGAGGAAGGAGCTTGATACAGTTTTGTCACAGTGTTTTGGGAGGTCCAGGGCAATCATAAGACTGAAAACTATGTGGAGCAGTTTGAGATTATGGTGAAGAACCATGCTAAAATGGGCTGTGGGTTGTCCCTCAAAGTACATATCTTTGACACTTACCTTGATAAATTCGAGGAGAACATTGGACGTTTTCAGAGGAGTAAGACAAGCGCTTACACCAGAATATACTGGTCTTTGAATGCCACTTCCAAGGACTGTATAAAGAGAGCATGATTGGTGATTATATTTTTGGGTTTGGTTCGTGAAACTGAAAAAATACTCACTTCTAAATCTTTTGTGATAATTTTTGTTTAACTTTAGTGTACATACATATTAATTTGGATTCATATGTTCCTGGTTTTCTGAATAAAAAAAATACGCAAAAATAAGTAAATTTGAAAATAACTCCTGATCGCAAAAGGAAAGTGTAAAGGGAATAATAGCCATTTTCTATACTTTTTACACAATTAGAAAATAACACTCACTACCCAGGAACAAAAATTGTGTTGCAAGTTTCTACCCTCTCTTCTTGCTATGTTTCCTGTTCACCTCCATTTTTATCATTTAATCACTTCTATGATATCTTTTACATTGGTCTGTCTCCATGTTAACCTCTTTCTATCTCTCAAAGTTAATCCTAGCATTGCTCTTTCTATTAATCTTTGGGCAACTCTAAGTTTGTACATATTTGGAATTATACATTCAATGTGCACTTTATGTTTTAAGAATGCTAGCAACGTGGTTTTCATTATGTCTCTATTTTTACTAAATGCTTTCCAACATTTTAGGTTTTTTTATTTTATTTTCATGATCGTTTTCTAATTTTATCATCTGTCCTAAGTAGTTATATTCCTGAAGCTATTCTAGATCTTCATCCTCTATTCTCATGATTGTCCTTGGGACATTTACAATTGAACATTACTTTTGTCTTCCTTCTGTTGAGACTTTCCCTATTCAGATCATTTAGCATTTCTTATAACTCATCTGATGATTCTGATATTAGTTCAGTGTCGTCAACAAATTGTAGATGGTTCAAATCGTCTGTTTATGTTTACTCCCATTCCTTACCAGGTCATTTTCTGGAAGATTCTTTCAAAGCATGCTGTAAATAATTTATGCAAAATTGAATACCCATGTATCATTTCTTTTCCACTGTTATTTTACTTGTGTCTTTGTGTAGTTGAATTATTGCAGTATGATTTTCATAAATAGATTCAGCAACTTTTTGTCATGTATTCTACTGAGTCAAATGCTGTTCCATTTCTGTTATCAAGTTATTTCAATATGCAAGCATGCGTAGATCACCCTCAAGCTCAAATTATCCATTGTAAACAATTTATTAAGAAATGACACGCTAATAGAAACAGAAATCAATAATTAAAACAATTTTTAAAAAATACATATTTATTTAATTGAATGATTTATGTTAAAAGTGAACAAAGCATTACTTGTTTATTATACTTTCATATCCCTCCCATCATTAATCATGGTTCCTGAAAAGAAGTGTAGACAATATCTGGAGGTGTATTTATCTTATGCTTTTGTTGAAAGTCCATTTGATCAAAGACAAGTCTGTGTCTTATGTAACAGCTCATTTTCAAGACTTTTAGAGCATTTGAAAAGAAAATGGACAAACTCATTGACTATTTCAAATATTTGAAAAACGTTCAACACTGAAAACTGTTCATTCTTTATTTAGAAAAAGTACACTAACAAATGCAAATGGAATGATTGCGTCTTATGAAATTGCACAAATCATTGCAAAAACTGTTCGTAGAGTTGCAGAAATGTTCGTAGAGTTGCTGATTATATGACCTGCCTTTGAAATTCTCATGAAAATTGTTGTATCAAAATTCATCAAGTGTTTTAAAAGCATTACCATTGAGCAATGATTTGATGAAATCTCATCTGATGTAGAAACTTGGCTAGTTGAAAAAATAATAAGTTCTCAGTTCAAATCAATGGTCTGTGATAGTAGAGCTATACTTATGGCATACATCTGTTTTATAAGTGTAGTCTGCAAAATGTTCTTATAATCTTTAGAAATCAATACAACTGGATCGTTTATTTTTGAGACTTTGAGAAAAACTATTACCCTTTACAAACTGAGTACACCCCACAGTGGGAGAACATAAGGGATTTATTACCGATTTGAAAAATGTATATCCTTCAATTCTTACAGTGCATTGTGTCATACACTGCCATCATTCAGTTGCCAAAAATCTTGTGTATGATAGACTTTTCATATTTTTTATCTTTCGTTTCTGATACATAAAAATTTTGAAACAGTAAAAATACTAGTATTTCGATTCTGTTCTAGTTTAAGAACAGTCACATATAAATTCTATTTATGAGTTAAAATGGAACTTGAAATTTATTGGAACATAGACTGTATTGGTATGAATTCATAATTGTATATATTTCATGAAGATGTTTTCTTTTATAATATTCTTTTTCATTCACAGGTATCAATTGCAGTGGAGGAGAAATGAATTCATTTGATGGCCATATGTAAATATATAAAAAAGCGTTTCTTGTTTTAAAAAGATATACAGGCAACATTGGAGACAAATCGAATTCTGGTGAGCACACATGCAAACACCCTAGAGAAAAACCTTTCTTTTGCAAAGTGTGTAGATTAGCATTTTCACAAGGTTTAACTTTAAAAAGACACACTAGAGGGAAAACTTATTCTGGTGGTGTGTGGATCAGCAATTCCAGGGAGGACCGATTTAAAAATAATCATGGCAACACACAATGGAGAAAAACCCTTCACATGTGAAGTGTGTGGATTGGCAGTTTCAGCAAGTTCAGCTTTAAAAACACACTTGCGAACGCACACCGTAGAGAAACCTTTTTCATGTGAAGTGTGTGGATCAGCATTTTCAGCAAATTCAGCTTTAAAAAGACACTTGCGAACACACACTGGAGAGAAACCTTTTCCCTGTGAAGTGTGTGGATCAGCGTTTTCAATGAATTCCCATTTGAAAATTCATATGCGAATACACACTGGAGAGAAACCTTTTCCCTGTGAAGTGTGTGGATCAGCATTTTCAGTGAAATCATCTTTAGAAAACCACATGCGAAAACACACCGGAGAAAAACCGTTTGTTTGTGAAATGTGTGGATCAGCATTTTCAGTGAACTCCCATTTGAAAATACATATGAGAATACACACTGGCGAGAAACCTTTTTCATGTGAAATATGTGGGTCAGCATTTTCAATGAGTTCCCATTTGAAAACACATATGCGAACACACACTGGAGAGAAACCTTTTTCATGTGAAGTGTGTGGGTGTGCATTTTCGGTGAATACATCTTTAAAAAGACACATGCGAACACACACTGGAGAGAAACCTTTCTCTTGTGAAGTGTGTGCATCAGCATTTTCAAGAAGTTCAGCTTTAAAAACACACTTGCGAACGCACACTGGAGAGAAACCTTACTCTTGTGAAATGTGTGGATTAGCATTTTCACAGAATTCGCATTTGAAAATACATATGCAAAAGCACACTGGTGAGAAACCTTTTTCGTGTGAAGTATGTGGATCAGCATTTTCACAGAATTATGCTTTGAAAACACATATGCGAACACACACTGGAGAGAAACCTTTTTCATGTAAAGTATGTGGCTTAGCATTTTCCGTGAATTCATCTTTAGAAAGACACATGCAAACACACTGGATAGAAATCCTTTGCTTGTGAAGTGTGTGCATCAGCATATTTTAGCAGTTGGGATATTAAAATATATATGCGAACACCCTAGAGAGAAACCCTTTGCTTGCAAAGTGTGTGGATCAGCATTTTCACTTATGAAATATTAGTCGACTATTTAACTGCCACACAGCTACTTGTATTCTATGAAAAGATTTTGATCATGACCAACATCAAATATGTGATTTGTGTTTGTGATTATATTATTTCACTAACTGCCACACAGCTACTTGTATTCTCTAGATATTTTAAAAGACTTTCATTTTCCAAGACAAATTCTTTTGATTTTTTTCTAACACAAAGTTAATTCTCTGAATGACTGATTCCAACATATGTACATCTTTTCTGAAAAAACAACTTAATAATTTTCGTCAATCAAGCAATCTTTTTCTAAGACAATTTGATGTTTGTATAGATGTTTTTGTGTTTTAATGCTGTTTTCTTTGTGCCATTCTTTGCAACCGTGACATTATTGTTTTATGAAGTGAATAAACAATACAGAAATTGGGTATTAAGAAATCTTTGGAAGCTGGCAGCATTGAGAGAACAAAAAGTCATTTATCCTTCCTCTATTTTTGCAGTCTTTTTTTGCCTTTTCATTTTGTTTTGTTGCTATTTTTCCTGGATTACAACTGACAACTGCTTTTTTTCTTTTTTCATTCCAATAAGTAGGAAGAAAACAGTTCAGGTTTTGCTTCTTTTTTTATAACATTGTTTTTCCAAACAGAATTACTATAGACATTGGAAACAAGATTTTTTTTCATTTGCCACCCACATCAGAATATTTTCTGGTATAATCTGAAAAACATGTATTTTATGGCATTTTTTCATCCAACTCCATACTCTTTTTTCATTTTGTAGAACTTTTAAGTGGATTCTAACCATCCAAATTATTGTCAAAGGTTTTTGAAAATTATCAACAACTCAAGTTTTATTCAATGTACTTCATCACATATTTGTAGTATTTCTTGTCATAAGAATTTGTTTATTTACCTTGCCTCATATTGCAAATATTTTCACTTTGTTGTTTGAGACTTTGTGTACCTTAGTGTTCTTGCTTTATTTTGTTATGTATATACCAATTATTGGATAGGAAATTCCATATAAGTCTATTTGTATTGGTGTCAGAATATTAAAAAGAAACTCTGATGAAAAACGTTGTTTTGTTTTAAGTTTTTAATATACACAATTCAAAAGCAAGAGTGGTTTCATAGATCAAGAAGTATTTTAGTGTCATCAAATTATTGTTGTATTCCATAATAACAGCTAAAATTGTCTTGTGTTGTCTGAATAACCTCAAGAGAATGCAAAGAATGTTTGTCACTGTCCAATCTCATCTTGTTAGGGAGTATCAATTCTTTCTGAAATTGGCCATGTCAAATTGTTTAAAAAACTTGGCAATATAAATATGTTATCTGCTAAACTTATGTACTTAATTGGAATTTCAATGAGTAGAAATATGATATTTTTGCTATTCTTAAATGATAATACATTTTTGGACTGGACTTCATCTCTAGCCTCATCTGTAGTTTGATTTGTGTCTGAAGATTTTTTTAGATGAATAAACCAGCTTTCAGGTTGTAATATCGGAAATATGATTCTAATTAAATTATATTTTTGCTATTCTAAAATGCCTAAAGGATAACAATAGACGTTTGTACAGTTTAATCGAGTAAGTTACATCATCACTGTACACTTTTAGTTACTAAGTTGACCTTCATAAAGATGGATGTGTCTATGGACCACATTGGAGATTTAATGCTCTATGAGTTTAGAAAAGTCAATAATTCTGCAGAAGAAACCTGAATTGTTTATGGGATAGATTCTTTAAGCTAAATAAATTGCCAAAGACGGTTTGAAATCATTAGAAATATAGAAGGGATGTTCCATGAACAGGTCCTGTTAAGTTTAATGATGGCTCGCTTTTGTCTGAATTCAACAGGAATAGTGCTGTTACAATTGAAGAATTAGCTCAAAAACTGAATTCCTGCCATTCAGCAGATCACAATCATTTGCAAAAACTTTGAAAGGTGACTAAACTTGGAAAATGGATCCTCCATGATTTGCCAAAAGCCAACAGTAAAGCAACATTGGACATCTGGTTTTCTCTATACTCTTAATTTATAGATATTTCAGTATTTTACAAGGAAATTTCAAGTATACTTTATAGGCCAAATGGTGGAGATAGAATTCCCCTTCTAACGATATATATATCAGCTTTCCTACGGTGTGTGTTTCCAATTTGTATCTGTTACAGCTAAAAAGAGAAGCTAAGTATTCATCATTTTATGAAGAATTCATCAAGTCCAAAGACTATCGATTGTGGAATTAAATTATGATGGAAGTATATACATATATGTATCGTTAGAAGGAGGATTCTATCAGCTTTCCAACGGTATCTTTTGGGCTTAAAAAGTTGCAACCCAAGACGTGAAGCAAAGTATTCAGCATTTTACTTAGCTTCACGTTTTGGGCTGTAACTTTTAAAGCCCAACAGATACATCCAGCGTTGGAATGCCGATAAAATACTCTTTCTAACGATATATATATGTATATTCCACAATCCATAATGTTTTGGACTGTGTAGTCCAATTTTCGGCGGTAACTTTTCATGCCCAACAAATACAAATAGACAATATACACTGTTAGAAAGCTGGGGAAATTCTCTTTCTAACGATATATATATATATGTGTGCATAACTCCATCGAGAATTAATTCCACGATCCATAGACTTTGGTCTGCATACTTGAAGTTTTCTTGTAAAATGCTGAATACCTAGCTTCACATTTTCGGCTGTAAGTTTTTAAGCCCAACAAATACAAATTACACTTTTCGAGAGCCGAGGGAATTCTCTTTCTAAGGATGTACATATATATGTATATACCTACATCACAAATTAATTCCACAATCCATAGATTTGGACTGTGCACTTGAAGTTTCCATCGTAAAATGCTGTATACTTAGCTTCACGTTTTGGGCTTAAAAGGTTACAGACCAACAGATACAAATTCTGAACATTCAGCGTTATAAAGCTGATAAAGTTCCCTTTCTAAGGATATATATGTGTACCAATATGTTCCCTAGGAAGATGCAGAAGAATAGATAGAAAGACAGATATACAGGGTGTCCCTAAAGTCTGGACTCATAGGAAATATCAATATTTATAACTAAATTTTTTTTTGTCCCACAGATTAAATACGAGTTTGTCGAAAGAAGAAAGTTACAAAAATCACGAGACACCTGAGGGAACGCATTATAAATGAATGTGCTCAAATTGACGGAAATGTGGAGTTAATGCATCGGGTTCATGTGAATCTCGCATTGAACTTTACATCACAAATGGTGGAAAACACGTTGAAGATGTTATTTATTAATATTTCAATTAAATAAAATGTTGTTAAAATTTTTTTATTGAAAATATGCCGGACACGTAAAGAATTGGTAAAATTAATCAAACGTTTAAAGGTTAAAGGTTAAACAAAGAATTAATTCATGATTGAATAATTTATGTAAATAGGAATTTTAAAGCAAAACAAAAAGAATAAAGAGATATTCATTATAAAAGTGGTCGGGTCTCTAGTATCGCGGTCAGAACACCTAAGATTTGAGACACGGTTCTGATCCGGACACAGGAAAACGCCGATTGCCACCGTAACTAGCCAATCCCATAATTAGTCTCACGTTTTAGATACTGCTTAACCCTCTCTCTTGGCTTGAATACGAAATTACCCGTCAGTGCTGTACAAGTCAGAAAATAAAAAAGACATTATTTTTGATAAATCTGGCTTCGCTTCTTCTTCTCTTGGTGAGTCAGCCATTATTCCTTTCAGCACATCATACCTTTCAAAGACACAACGCAGTTCCGGAAAGATCAACAACATCGTCGACAACACACAAGTCGTTTGCGTATAAGGGGGTATCATCAAACCACATAACATAACAGAATCTATTTTGGTGCCGTACCAGAATGAGTTCCTCGTGAGCTCAGTACGAGCCTGTGCCACCACAAAACGAGGTTGGCAAAGAGAATCCACTAGACGATTACGACGCCAACACAACCAACCAGTCGCATTCAAAAAAAGTATACCAAGGACACATAACGCGAGGGTCCCAAAGAAGAAGAAAAAAAAACGAACCACTAGACAATCCATGTGCTGTCGGCCATTTTGTTTTATGCAAATGAGGTAATTCTTCCCAACTTTTTGGGGGGAACATCTTTTTTCTGAAAGAGGATATCCTAGGAACATTTTGGTCCGCTAAATGTAGGATCATGGGCTAGCCCCCGGATTACATCTAAAAGATTTAAGAATTCATTTGACTATATATATATTTACATATAGCTCTCCGGAGTATTTCGAATCGAGCACT
>VCCN01006885.1:7523530-7549855 GCA_006491835.1 Architeuthis dux
TATGAATTTATAATTGTAAACAGTGCATGAAGATGCTGTTTTATTTAATAATAATTCTTTTTCCTTCACAGATACCAATTGCAGCTGAAGAGAAATTAATTCATTTGATGGCCATATGTAAATATATAAAAAAGAGTTTCAGGCAAACAGATTGGTTAAAAGTCAAACATTGGAGACAAATGGTATTCTGGTGAGGTGAGTGGATCATCATTTGCAAATATACACTTGAGAAAAGACTTTCTTTTTTTCATGGAATTTTAAGTTTGAAGCACGAAAGAAACAAACACTGGATATAAACCCTTTGCTTGTAAAGTGTGTGGATCAGTATTTTCAGACCATTCAATTTTGAAAAGCCATATGCGAACACACACTGGAGAGAAAGCGTACACATGTGAAGTGTGTGGATCAGCATCTTCAGTGAATCGGCTTTAAAAATCCACATGCAACTTCGGAAGTGTGTGGGTCAACATTTTCTCTGAGGTCATATTTTAAATTTAACATGCTTACACACTCAGGAGAGAAAGCCTTCACTTGTAAAGTTTGTGAATTTGCATTTTCACAGCATGATCATTTAAAAACACACATGGGAACTCACACTGGGGAGAAACCCTTTGCTTGTGAAATATGTGGATCAGCATTTTCAGAGCATTCAACTTTGAAAAGACACATGCGAACACACACTGGAGAGAAACCTTTTGTTTGCGGGGTGTGTAGATCAGCCTTTTCAGTGAATTCAGCTTTAAAAAGCCATATGCGAACACACACTGGAGAGAAACCCTACACATGTGAAGTGTGTGGATCAGCATTTTCAGACCGTTCAACTTTGAAACGCCACACACGAACACACACTGGAGAGAAACCTTTTGCTTGTGAAGTGTGTAGATCTGCCTTTTCAGTGAATTCAGCTTTAAAACGACATATGCGAACACATACTGGAGAGAAGCCCTTTGCTTGTGAAGTGTGTGGTTCAACATTTTCAGTGAATTCAACTTTACAAATACACATGAGAACACACACTGGAGAGAAACCCTTTGCTTGTGAAGTTTGTGGATCAACATTTTCAGATTGTTCAACTTTGAAAATCCACATACGAACACACACTGGAGAGAAGCCTTTTGCTTGTGAAGTGTGTGGATCAGCATTTTCAGTGAAGTCAGCTTTAAAAATACACATGCGAACACACACTGGAGAGAAACCGTATACATGTGAAGTGTGTGGATCAGCATTTTCAGTGAATTCAGCTTTAAAAATACACATGCGAACACACACAGGAGAGAGAGCTTTCACTTGTAAAGTTTGTGAATTTGCATTTTCACGGTGTGATCATTTAAAAACACACATGCGAACTCACACTGGGGAGAAACCCTTTGCTTGTGAAGTCTGTGGATCAGCATTTTCAGAGCGTTCAAGTTTGAATTGCCACATGCGAAAACACACTGGAGAGAAACCTTTTGCTTGTGAAGTTTGTGGATTAGCATTTTCAGCGAATTCAGCTTTAAAAAGCCACATGCGAACACACACTGGAGAGAAACCCTTTACTTGTGAAGTGTGTGGGTCAGCATTTTCTCAGAGGTCATATTTGAAAGTTCACATGCTTACACACACAGGAGAGAAACCATTTGTTTGTGAAGTGTGTGGGTCAGCATTTTCTCAGAGGTCATATTTAAAGGTTCACATGCTTACACACACAGGAGAGAAAGCCTTCACTTGTAAAGTTTGTGGATTTGGATTTTCACGGCGTTATCATTTAAAAACACACATGCGGACTCACACTGGAGAGAAACCCTATGCTTGTGAAGTCTGTGGATCAGCCTTTTCTGTGAATTCAGCTTTAAAAACACACATGCATCAGCATTTTCAATGACTTCAAATGTGTCACACATGCCAACATATCCTGGTAGAAAACTTTATACTTTTGACTTGTGGATATGGGTTCATACTGAAGAGAAATCGTGTTTTTTGTGAAGAATGTGGATCAGCATTTTGAGTGAGATCAACTTAAAAGAAACATACAAACTCACACTTGAATTCCAGTTTAAGAATTCACATGGTTAATATAGAAGACAATCAATATTCACCTTAAGTGTGTGGATCAGCTTTTTCATAGAGTTTAAATCTGAAATAGTACATCTGAACACAAGAGAGAGACTATATTCTTGTGAAATGTATGGATGAGCCTTTCTATAAAGTTCACATTTAAGTGAACACATAAAAACACACACTAGGGAAAAGCCCTAGTGATGTAAAATGTGTGTATTAACATTTTCAGTACAAATGTGGAAGGCCTAAATAGCATACTCAATCATACAAAGTGTGTGATATGATATCCACACTAGATCTTGACAATTACAAAAATGTAAAATCTTTATTAGTTTGACATCAACCTGGGTGTTTCTGGAGAAAAATAAGCCCTTGATCTTCTGAAAAGTGGTTCTGGATACATAATTATTCCGTCTTGCTTTGGTCTAGATTTACTAAGATTAGCTTGATCATATCCAACATCAAATAAGGGATTTGTGTTTGTGATTATATTATTTCGCTAACTGCCACACAGCTGCTTGTATTCTCAACAAATTTCAAAAGACTTTCAAGACAAATCTTTTTGATTTTTTTTTTCTGAATAACTGATTCCAACATGTACATCTGTTTTAATGCTGTTTTCTTTGTGCCGTTCTTTGCAATTTTGACATTATTGTTTTATGAACTGGAAAATCAGAAAGACATTTTTTCAGTTTTTGTCTTGTTGCTATTTTTCCTGGATTTCATAAAACAGTAAGTAGAAAACTACAAATGATAATAACTATTCAAGTAAATTATTGTCTGCTTTTTGTTATTTAATCACAACCTATATTTTCACTCCAATTTTGTTTGAGATTGTGCCAATAAGTAGGAAGAAAGCAGTCCAGGTTTTTCCTTTTTTTATACCATTGTTTTTCCAAACATAGAATTACTATAGACATTGGAAACATAAGATTTTTCTCATTTGTCTCCCACATCAGAATATTTTGAAGAATGATTTCCTGGACACATCTGGTATAATCTGAAAAACATCCAACTCCATACTCTTTTGTATCATTTTGTAGAACTTTTAAGTGGATTCTAAACATCCAAATTATTGTCATAAGTTTTATTCAATGTATTTTATCACATATATTTGTAGAATCTGTTTATTTACCTTTCCTCATATTGCAAATGTTTTTCACTTTGATGTTTGCGACCATATCTTGACAATATAAATATGTTATCTGCCAAATTTATATCCTGATTGGACCATAGGGGTAATGGAAAGGGGAAGATGAGTTCTTTTGGTAAAAGGAAAAATCCATTGTGAATTAGTTGGGTCATGAATGGAACTAGTTATGAGTAGGATAGTCCAGTATCATTCTGTCAAATATAGTTATGATTCATCTTTGAATAATTAAACAGTTCAATAAATAGAGATCATTACTGGTAATTTCGGCAAGTAGCATTTGAATTCAATTTATTGCCAGTTATATGTATGTTATGTTTCTGAGGAAACAGATTCTAATTATCCCAGTCCTCTGTTGTAATATCTTATGGAAATAAATGAAATATACATGTTGCCATAGATAAATGTTACAAATGCTGCTTATGAAATTTACTGCTAAAAGTTCATAGTTGGTACCAGACATTCAAGATGTAACAACATCCTTTAAACTAGTGGTGATAATACCACAGATGCAGAACAGACTTGTCTAAATGAACCCTATGACTTATTGTAATTTTATAATCTTTCAGCGACAACGTATCCTGACAATTATATGCTTTCAATATTAAGGTAATATTATCACAATGTTATCGTACATTCTCTTCTATTAGATATCCCTTGTTTGATGTATGATTTGAAATACAATGTTTAGTGTCTCCTGAATAAATATCTTTTATGTACTCTTTATTTGTCTTTTAATTACTCCTAATTTTACTTGCAACCATATAACTGGTGCCATATTTCTTTTATACAAATCTCTTGAACCGATGGGCATGCGGGACATTTGCTTTTCATGAACAGATCTGTTCACTTTCAGTAAAAATGGCCGACCGAATTTGATTTATTTTGACTAGCACAACCAAAAGCTTTCATTTCTTGAAACAGACCGTCAATCTGTAGCGGATCCCATTTATTCACTAAAATATTGAGCACTATGTATTTTTAACATATTGTGTTTTTTTAAAAACACAAAATACACACGTATATACACTAGCAGAGTACTTGTAAAAAATGACAGGATTATTTATGTTATATAAATTGTGTATTGGTGCACCACACGCATCTGACATGCATTTCCCTCTATTTGGCTTTGTGCAGTACTACAAACAATGTAAACAAAAACAATGACAGGGCTAGCAAGTAAAGCTGTAATTAGCAGAACCCGTTCGACCGGCACTTGCTGCTTGCTTGGTCAGTTGCTAAATTATAATTTAATTTCATCCAATAATCAAGCAGTGTAAGTTTGGCGTAACAGATACACTACTTGCCTGCTACCTCCAGATTGGATGTCTGAAAACAACAGCAGTGTTTCAGTAAATTTTATATATATTTTTGATTTAGCATGACAGAAACAAACAAAGAATTGACAACAGCTTAATTATATACTTGAAGGGATAACTTCAAATATAACCACACACCAAAAAATATATTCCTTGAAATATTTCTTCACACACACATAGGCGTTTGAGCCAGGTGGTGGGCAACTATCATGAAAAGAAAAAATTGAGGTAAAACAGTGTAATTATTTGGGGCAAACCAAGCCCTCTGCCCGCCTTAATCAATGCTTAACCTATGCTTACACAATGCAACAAATGAAAAATGAGTAGCTGATACAGAAAGAATATTTTGATGCACAAAATAGAACAAATGATGTTGTCCCTTAATTTGACAGGTCTTCCGGATACACAACATAAATGCTTCTCTCATTGGGTGCCAGTATGAAAAGGTTGTTCGGGGATCCAACCCTAGAACAACAAATATAGAGCTGGCCATGGGAAAAGCATGAAGAAGACAGGTTAAGGCCAGCAATCTTGAGAGATTGTCCTTGTGCCTTGTTACAATTTTAGAGAATTTTTGAAAAAGTTGTTTCGGGTAAAGCACAATTAAAAGAAAAGGGTTTTTTTAATATCTAGATAAAGAAATTTTATGAATAAAAAAAAGCAAATAATAAATTAACCCTGTTCAAAATCCTGGATCCACCCCTGACTGTGTATGTAATAATTTGCATACAAAAAATTTGTATGCAAATTTTGATAAAATTTTCGGTACTTATTTTACTTTGTATTTATTTGTGGAAAGAATATTTTTCAAGAAAAATTTGAGAATCAATTTTTTAAAATCATTCACCCCCCACCCCTGTTAGATTTGATGAAATGTCTATAGCTTACACTATCCAAAGGCATTAAAAAGAATTTGGTTATCGAGCCATCATGAATTTTCAATATGTCATCCACTGCAATTTTCAAAAATTGATCTGAAAACAGTTGTGTCATTTTTCAAAATGGCTGCCAGCCACAACTGTTTTCACATCAATTTTCTTATTAGCGATGAATATAATATGATATTGAGTATATAACTAGTTGAATTTATTTTCCATACATAGTTTTGAGGAATTGGCATTTGGATAATACATGCAAGTCATTGAAAATTCAAGATGGTGTCCATGACACAATTCAAGACTAAAAATAAGTGATGACAAAAAGAACACAAACTAGGGGCTATCACGGGAAAGTCTATCCAGCTCCACCTTCACAGTGACAGAGAGCTGTGCAGTCTGAGCTAGCGTTTTTGCATTTGCACTGCCTAACACAACACTTCTTACATTTGAAGGAGACATAGCTGGACTGGCCTCTAAGTGGTAGGCATTTCCAGAAGGGTTCCTAGTACCCCTCAGATGTCTTTGACCAGTCTAATTTACACAGTGAAGGTAATTCTGGTGTGGACATCAGCATCTGACTACAGGGTCTAATACCCTTCATATAAATCTTGACTGTAAAAGTCACATTAATTTAAAGTAATAAAATAAGTAATATTTTAAGATACTTTTTCACTGACAATACATGTCTTGTACACACTGATCATACAAGTTATATATGCCATTACATGTTTGGGAGAGAATCATGTTTCATTCAATACGTTTAGTCAATCAAGGTAATTAGACAGCCATTTAAGCAGCTGCCTAACCTACTTTTTAAGGCTGGAATTGGGACCTCATGCAATGGGGAACAATTTAAGACCAGACAACAATTCGGAAAATTACCAGAAGTCACGTGATTGATGACGACATCAAAACGGACATAAATTGTCTTTAAAATGTTGATATCTTTGGATATATAGGCCACAATCAGATACAAATTGCATATTTAGATAGAGCAAAGTCAGACCTATCAAATGATGTATAGTTTGACAAAATAAGGCAGAATTTCTATTTTTAGATTATGACATCATCATTTTTTCTATAGAATTAGTAAACAACATTGTATTCTGTCTCTAAATATTTGTAAGTTTAAATATTTGTTCAGCTTCATCCTCTTGATTGGCTTAAAAAATCATTTGCCATTGCTATTGAGTCTTTCGCTCTGACAAAGGTCTTAAACAAGGCATTACTGGTAGCCGGAACATTGAGCGTATATATCTCTCACTACCGATCTTTCGATATCTACATCAGTATGAAAAGATTTTGGTGATTATGGTGTCAAAGGGATTGACACCATAATTCTTTAGCTGGAACTTCAGACTTTTTACATGATCAGCATGATTCTTCCTTCCACCTGGAGTTAGTTCTTTGTGTTGGAGGTTGCTCCCTAAACATCTTCTGGAGTTTACTGTGATTATGGATAGTTTGAATCCATGTAGCAACTGCTGAAGAGTTAGTGCTAAAGCCGGCTCTGAAAGGTCCTGCAGTTCCTTTTGTTTCCTTGTTATTAAATCCCTGTGTATCAACAAAAATTTTCCGCTGCCAATACTTCCTCCCAAATCCTTCACTTTTAGTTTTTCGAACGAATGCTGGATGACCCTGCTGATGCAAAGAACACAAATAAATATGTTGGTAGCTACAATATCTTGAGTAATTTTGGTGATTGAATGAGGTCTGCTTCAGCATATCCCTCTCAGACTGTAGATGTCACTCTATGTTTCCTTCTCTTACAACTGATACCACAGCAAGCATTGAGGAAACATCATTGAGATAAGCAATGGTCATGCTTGCTTCAGAGCTATAGTCTGCTTTGGTTAGATCAGTAAGTAGCCTTTCATGTTCTGAAGAATTGATTAATTCCTTCATTGTATTCAAGCTTGGTTCTTTTCTTTTTTAGAGCAAAGACAGCAATTGTAGTGCTGTGTTGGTATGACAAGCTGTTATTTCCTCGATCTTGAACTGGATAAGAGCATCAAAGTATTCTTTATGGACTCTTATGCATCTATAGTAGTGACATCCTTCAAAGGCCATTTGAATAGCAGTTCTTGTCTGATACGCAGTTGGTGAAATCCACCCATCAGCGAGATTACGTTTTGGTACAGTTATTTATTCACAGTTTTGAATAAACTGCTTCATCAGAATGAACAAATATGTGTGAAATATCTAGATCTACCATGATTTCCAGCAGAAAACCAAGGTATTCTTTACATACAGGACATTCTGGTGGCTCTGCAATTTCTGGCAAATACCCATGAATGCATTACTCAGTTGTACATCTGGAGACCATCTTATTGAAATATGTCCAGGAGCCGAGTAAAGGTAATTCTTCGCCATCCAATCCAAAAGGCAGAGACCCTGCGGCAGACCATGCTACATCTTTTTTGAAACACATATCAAGTTCCTCACGTGAATTCTCATCGTCATTATAATTTGCCATAGAAGGAGGTCCAACATGGTTCCCAATATAGTACAGTGCTACCTCTACTGGCCCACTGTCTACACTGTTACAGATATCAGGTTGTCGTTCCGTTTGTATCCTGATTGGAGTAATAGACTCCTTGTCTTCTTCAGTTGGTAATTGAAACAAAGTCTTCATTGTATTGTGAGTGGTGCCTGCACCTGTCATTGTTTCTTGCCTTCCATCATTGTTGTCTAGAGTACTATGCATGCAAACTCCTTTGCGCACGTTTGACAAAAGCAGCTGCCTCAAAGAGACCATTCTTGACCATGACATGGTTTGCATTCTTATGTCTTAATAAGAAATGGCATGATTGAATTTGTTTATAGAGCATTATGTTTTGCCGGCGTCCGCTGGAATTTGTTGAGGAAAAAGAAGCCAGATCTATTGATGAGAATCCGGCCTTCTTGGTTTTGTGAATGCCGGCTTAGGGCATTAGATTTCTCTATAGTACATGTTTTCGAAGGGGGTTAAAGTTGACTCTATTTAAATACGATCAATGGCAGAAAAAGGAAACAGCAACGAGAGACAAATGAAGGGACAATCTTGAAAGCGACGAACATTTCTTTATTCGTTTAAAGGTGGAAATTTAGTGTTTATGCGTGCGCGTGTGTATATGTAAAAGTCCATTGTCTGTGTATACGTGTGTAATTATGAATCCTTTGTTCCCGTATATTTGTTTTCTTGTAGGTTTGAGATATCGTGTGAGTAAAATGTTTGGGGTCATACTGACAAAGAGTTCATAATGTTAAAAGTAAAATGTGACACAGAAGTCATAATGATATTAAAAATGTATATGTAAAATTACGGGAATTGGCTTACTTGGTTCTGGGTATTTTTTATACTGGCATGAAGAGCACACATATCAGACAGGCCAAAATCATAAAATGGTAGCAGCAGTGTTATGCACGTCTTGCCAGGAAGGCAGACTGGGAGTAAAAGAGGATGATTCAAATCTGACGCCAGTCACGTGACCACTTGCTAGTCCCTGATTGGCGGCGTGCATGTGAGGGGACGAGGGTTAACCGACCGTGTGTGGAAATGGGGAAACTCCTTAATCACGGGGAAAACTCTGCTTTGACTCGCCACAGTTTAACCTGCAAAACATTGCTTGTCACGGACACGTCATCCTCTCTTTGTGTTACCTGTCTGTTGACAATAGAGTCTTGACCCCAGCCGATAATATTGTTAATACAATTAGCAAGTGCCAAACTTACATTTTCCATTTGTAGGATGAAAAGTCTCCCCCCACCCCCCCAAAAAACACCAGGGTCCAGACTAGCTTTCCCTTTTTCTGTGGTTCTCATGTGAGCACAGGTTTTTTCTCCAGTTGTTGCTGTTATCTCTCCTTCAAGCCATTTAATCAAGTTTAAAAGACTAATTCAGCAGGAAAAATAATGACCTAATAATCTAAAAATAGAAATTCTGCCGAATTTTGTCAAACTATACATAATTCGATTGGTCTTACTTCGCTCTATCTAAATATGCAATTTATATCTGGTTGTGACATATATGTCCGAAGATATCAACATTTTAAAGAAAATGTAGGCCCTTTTGATGACATCATCCTGCTGAAGGCCTAAATAGGGGGCTTCAGCCCCAATAAGAGATCAAGACTTTCTTTTTTAGGGTTAAATTAATTCAATACTCCACACTATTATCTTTATTTCGAATTTTCAAAAGCTAATGTGCTAAAAAAATGGTTCGGTGTCCCATTAGTAACCACCGAAAATTTGGTGGTCATAGCTCTAGCCGTCCTTGAGTTATGCTAACACAGACGGACGGACGGACATTTGGTGAATTATAGTAAGACAGATGAAAATCTGATCATTATTATTGGGGCGTGGGCGGATACCAAACTATTTTTTTTTTTTTTTTTTTTTTTTTGGTGGCCATATAGCTGTCCTTGATTTATATTAACACGAACAGACGGACAGATATTTGGTGAATTATAGTGAGATATCTTAAAGTATTACTCCTTTTATTTCTTCAAATTTGATTAAATTAGATATGACTTTTAATATTGTCAATATTTACCTTATTAAAATATTACTCATTCTATTATTATAAATTAGATGTGGCTTTAGATCGTGAACATTTACTTTGTTGAAGTATTACTTTTGTGACTTGTTACCTATGACATGATGACTTTTTTCTGGACACCTTACTATTTCTAGGTGGAAAAAACACAAGAGACGAAATTATGACGTACACCGGTTGATTATATCATTGTTGACAGGCGTAATATTTTCTTTTAAAAGATTTCACGTTTGCATCGTGTTTTTCCATTTCTTAATTCCGTTTTCTTTGTGTCGTTCCTTTCAACTTCGACATTGTTGTTATGAATTGGACGAACAAAACAGAAATTGTGTAGATTGACTAAGAAATCCTAACAAAACCGACCGAATTTAGAAGAAATCACCCGGTTTGATTTCTCTCTCTTTTCTGTTTTTTTTCTCATTTTTTTCATTGCATTTCTTGGTCTGAAAGGTAAGTGGAAAAATACAAATGATCTTGATTTCTTTTTGTTTCTTTTTAAAGGTCATTATTTACCGCCTTGTCTCGTTAGCTTTTCATTTATTTTTGTTCAAAAACAGACTACCCCAAAAATAAACTTTGTTTTCATGACATTCAGTGTTATGAAAATAATTAAATAAAATGTATAAATAATTAATTTTAATGTTTAATCAGTTGCAACCAACTCTGTTCCCTATCTGCGTTTGTTTTGTCCATTCTGTGCACCCGTAGTCGATATTGTCAATGGTAAAATTCGCATGCACCCAAATCCAAAGATTGACAATTTATTTGCATAAAAATTGTTAATCTTTGGATTTGGGTGCATGCAAATTTTACCATTGACAAAATCAGCTACGGATGCACAGAATGGACAAAAACAAACGCAGATAGGGAACACAGTTGATTGCAACTGATTAAACATTGAAATGTATTTATTTATTTAATATGTAAGTTAAAGTTAAGCAAGGATTTCTGAGCAGATTAAGCCTGTGTTTACGTTTCTCACTAAAAATGTTTTTATCGATTCCACCATTGACGGATCTGTCACCAGAAGAATGAAGTGGTGTTTTAAAATTCTTTCAAAAATAGAATTGACCTCAGAAAAATTGTATTTGAAAAAAATATAGTTAATTTAATGATTAATTGACTGGATTTGGAGAAAATATTGCTCACTTTCCACAGAAAACTTAGTGAAAAATGCATTTATTTACCAGGGGGGTCGTTTACAGTTGAAGGGTGTTCAAAGGTCAAGTAGTAGAGTTTCTATCCAGTTTCTGTTCATTATGTCATGATTTTTTATACCACCAGAAAAAGTCTAAAAAAGGAGAAATTATCTGGAAAAAAATATATCATTTATATAGACTTTTATTCCCAATAAAACCATTCACTTTTTCATGAAGATTCATATTATCATAACAATTATTAATCTTTTTGTATTAGTTTAAAAATTTGAATCACTCTGTAGAAAATTTATTAAACTTTTTTAAAACTTGTATAATAGCTCAATGAAAACATTATACTTTTAAATGAGTCTATCTTGAAAAAAACTGAGTTTGTAGATCAAATTTATTTGATCTATTTGAACATTTTTTGTCAAATATAAAAATACTCTATACAATCAATGTTAGTTTAGTGAATTATTAGTTTCCCTGATTTTTAATTCAGAATATCTATTTTCCTTTCATTCCAGTGTTACTGTCAAATAAGAAGCAGTTACAGATTCAATGATTTCTCGTTACAAAAATATCAAGCTTCATGAAATTGAAGACAGGAGGAATTGGTGTTATATTTGATAACTATGAAAATGTAAGACTCAACATTCAGTATTATGAAAATAAAATGGAGGAATATTGTTTTTATTCCTTTAGTAAATATCTTCATTGTTAAAGTAGACCATTTTAAGAATGGTCTTTGAGACTTGCTTCATTTGCATCCATATGTACCTGTCTACTATGATGGGTTTGCATCTTGGTTTCATTTGGGTAGATGTGCAGAGTTTTTCACTTGATGCTACAATATGAAAAACACTTCCTTCATTTATTCTCAGTATCAATGCATTTTTTGAGAAGGAAATGCTTGAAGTCTTAATGAGAAATTAATCATTGAAGTATAAATCTGACAATGATTTTCACACCAATAACTATTTTGAAAGTTTCAGGCTTCTTCAAATCTATTATACAAATAATTTTGCTTTGCTGATGTGTTGTTAACAGTTGTGAAGTCATTAGTACCTACATTTATTGGCAAATCATCAAATGAAAAAGGCCATGAACAAATCACTGCAAATATATTTACTAGATGTAGATAGTACTAATATTGTTTCATACATAATATGGTCTATTTAGATGCAATTGTCATTCAAAATGTCTTGTGTCATGTTAATAACAAAAAATATACCAAATAGAAAATTACCAAACACATCTTTTATTGTATGGACATGGAAGGAATTGAAAGAAAAAGAAAATTGTTCATAAAATATGAACATTATTATATTTATCTTTATAATTATTTGTGTAGAAAGAAAAACTCACACATTTGTCAAAGTGTGATGGTTAAGCAATATTGTCTCACGGACTGTTAGCTAGTATTGTGAGTTTGATTCTCAACAGGTGATTCATTATTGTGGCCCTGTGTTGGACTAAACTAGCTATAGTAAATAACTTCATGTATCTATTGCAATGTAATCTGGGTTCATACAAAATTCAATGTCTCTATTAATATGTTTTATTGCTTTTTATTTACAGGTCTTCTGGCTGGGAAAAAACTTTGTGTGATACACGTAAAATTCATTTGTTATCGCTTTGAAGTTGAATGACTGAAAACAAGAATGTTGACCTCGCATCAAAAACTTGAAAGAATATTCTAGAAGTATTCTCAATGTAAAAGCTGTCAATCTCCATTTTCTAAAGCAAAAAGGAACTAAATGCAAAGTTTGCAATGTTCCTTTTTGCAAAAAGCACATGTAGTTGAATATATGCAAGTAAACACTGTATCCTTGTGACTTCACACAAGTCACTTTTTTCTGAAGAAATGCAAGCACATACTGAAGAGAAACCATATTCTTGTGAAACATGTGGATTTTCTGTTGCACGCAAGTCAAGTTTAGTGCGACATATGAGAACACACACTGGAGAGAAACCATATTCTTGTGAAACATGTGGATTTTCTTCTGCACGCAAGTCAAGTTTGGTGCAGCATATGAGAAGGCATACTGGAGAAAAACTTTGTTCTTGTGAAGTTTGTGGAATCACATTTGTGAACAAGTCACATCTAATGCGCCATGTGCGAACACACACTGGAGAGAAACCATATTCTTGTGAAACATGTGGATATTCTTCTGCAAACAAATCACATTTGGTGCAACATATGAGAACACACACTGGAGAGAAACCATATTCTTGTGAAACATGTGGATCTTCTTTTGCACTAAAGTCTCATTTAGTGGTACATATGCGAACACACACTGGAGAAAAACCATATACTTGTGAAACCTGTGGATTTTCTTCTGCACACAAATCAAGTCTGATGCAACATATGAGAACACATGCCGGAGAGAAACTATATTCTTGTGAAACGTGTGGATCCACCTTTGCAGAAAAGTCAACTTTGGTGCGACATATGAGAACACACACTGGAGAGAAACCATATTCTTGTGAAACTTGTGGATTTTCTCTTGCAAGAATGTCAAGTTTGGTGCGACATATGAGAACACACACTGGAGAAAAACCATACACTTGTGAAACGTGTGGATTTTCTTCTGCACAGAAGTCAAGTTTGGTACAACATATGAGAACACACACTGGAGAGAAACCATATTCATGAAAAGTGTGTGGCTCTTATTTTTCAAGTAAATCATAATTTGGGGAACATATGAAAATGCACACTGGAGCAAAACCATATTAAATTTGGTTTTCCTGTTTGACTATTGTGAAGACGTTGCAGAAAGTAGAAAGAAACTTCTCCCTTATCTCTCTGATGAACTTCATAACCCTCTTTTGACCACATATTACATCATGAACTGTCATTGTTAAACTCTCTTGGCTTGCAACATCATCTGAGATCCTTTTCTGCTGAGATGAGATGAGATATCCGCTTGTTGGCAGACTCACTCATTTAACCTCACATTTGTCCTGCTGTAAAAAAGTGTATCATTTTTAATATCTTTTCTAACGTGTTTCTCAACATTATTTTCTTAAAACATTATTCTCATGCAAACAATAACATACAGAACAAAAATTTGTTCCTAAGGAATAAATTGAATTGGCATGAAGTCTTTGAAAATCTGGCAAAGTGATGCAAACGAATATGCAAGAGAAATGAATAAATCATTCCAATTATTATTCACAACTTTGGGCATAAACATCACCATCAATTATGTCATTCTCAAAATATCTGAATGTATTAAATTTCTTTCCATATTTGAAAATATCTGAGTTTCTTTGTTTTTTCAAGAAAATTTAGCAGAATTTGAACCCAGTTCTGTCATTGTGTAAAAAGTATCCAGAATATGCTAAATGAATTAATTTTATTTCTTCTGATACATGTTGGCTTTCTAAATAACTTACAAAACATTTTGAAAGCTCTTGAAAAAGTTCCACATTATAAAAAAGTTAAATTGAATTTTTAAAGAGCTGTTAAAAATAATGATAGGAGTCTGACTCAGTTTTCCACATTTCATCATTATTGATTAAAAATTAGTTATTGTGGCCTTCATTATAATAGAATTAAATTCATTATCAGCTGTATCCTTTTTTCAAAGTTAACTTGGACAATTAGTGTCAGGAAATTATTAACTGCAGTGCTGGAACCTCAGTTTTAGTCCCACATATAATAAACATCCTTGTAATGGCTGAATGCAATCGATACAAATTTTCTTTTGTAATTATTTCTTTACTTTATTTCTGTTTTGTTCATTCAACACAATAAAGTTGTAAAGAATGGTATTAATGAACAGAAAAACAATGTAAATTTGCAGAAAACAATTTAGTCTGATGAAAAAGCTGGAAAAAAATGAGATTGCTATGCAGTGTTTAGTGAACAATTTCTTTTGGGATCACAAAGGACTAATGATAGCTTTTAAATAAATAGAAATAAATTGTTAAAAATGGAATCTTTACTTTATTTAACACTTTTCCTTACTCTTCTGTATGTAGTATTTGATTAACTTCTCATTGTTACACTGTTCTTAAACCTGAAATAATCTTTTAGAAAATGGTTTGATTAATGACAATGCAGAACAAAAGAAAAAATAGTTGTACTGAACAAGCATGCATGCAAAATACATATAAAAACATTATTATGATTTTGAGAAATGAGAAAAACACAAAATTCTTCGGCTTCAAAAAATATTTGCATATTAGTTGAGAAATAAAAAATGGAACACATATGAAAATCTAATTTACATTAAAAAATACACAAAAATAATATGTAAAACAAGGGACAATTTAAATAGTGTTACTTGTTAACAGATTATTTTCTTCTATGTTTTTAAATAGGACTCAAAGTTTTATTTTTGGTTGTCATTGGAAATGGGAGTGTTTTCTTTTCATATTAAACCAGTAATAACATTTGATGCATTCCATTTATACACTAGACAATCTCTTCTACACAATTGGGTGTATTGAGGATGAGTAACATGGAGAAACCTATACTGTCTACAAATGAATAGATTCTCATTTTGTATTAAATCAATAATAGTATTTGATACATTTCATTTAGAGACTCTTAACTGAAATTTATTTTGTACATTTTCAGTTTTTTATGTTCTACACATTTTTTTTAGCAAAATAATTTAAACCTTTTCCTATTTATGTACGCATCAACACATTACAAAAGTGAAAATCTAAAATAAAAATAAAGTAATAGAATAAATTTGTAAGATTTTTTATTAAATGTAAGAAACTGTAACGATGAAGTTATTTTTCTTATGTTTCATTTGGTTTGTTTTTAATATCTTAAAGGGTGTTTCTTTGGTGCAAGCAGTATTTCTTATGTTTTTTATGAATAGTGCAGAATCTTTTCCTTTCTGATAAATAAAATTGAGGCAAAAGTAAAGATGACAATTATTTAAATCATATTTGTTTTATTCATGTTTGCATAAAAAACTGTACTATATCAATTCAATTTATGACTGAAGTTGAAGTATGAGATACACTGGTGTTCATTGACACTGAGAATAATTTCTAATTTTATAACTGCAAATAATGCATGAATCTGGTGTTTTATAGAATCATAGCTTTTCTTCATTGACAAATATCAGTTGCAGTGGAGAATAAACTCAATTGATTGTCATACATGAATATATATTACTGAGGTATTTTCTTTAATAATAGCTCTTACTCATTGATAGGTATCCAATGCAGTGGAGAACAAAGTTATCTGTTGGTCATACATAAATATATAAAAATCAAACTGTAATTATTAACTCAGTGTTAAATATGTGAATGAGGAAAACAATTATATTCACATGAAATGTGCTAATTTACATTTGAGAGTTTTTATTAAAAAATGATATTTGAAAAATATAAGAAACATCATGTATATTCATGTGAAGAATGTAGATATATAAAACAGGAGTTCTTATTCAATGATCCACAAGCAAACACACATTAGCGAGAAACCATATTCTTGGGAAGTATGTGACTGACATTTTCAAATTTGAAAAGGCACATGCAAATACACATTTGAGAGAAACAATATTCCTGTGAAGAATATAAATTTGCATTTTCAGAAAGATACATATGAACACTCACTGAAGAAAAATCATAATTCTTGTGAAATTACAAATGTGAATAAGCTTTTCCCCAGAATTCATCATTAAAAATACATGTACAGACACATACTGGTACAAAACTTATTCATGAAAAATGTGTTAATCAGTATTTTGAAGTATGTGAAGTTGTCATTTCAAATATTTTAACTGGTTTTCATTCATCTATTTTTGTTACTTTTTATCACTATTCTTTTTTAGCCAGTTTAGTGCAGCCGCTTAGCCGAAAGTTTCAAGCCAATTGTGCATTTTGTGGTAAAAGCATATAATTGGGTACACTTATAGCCAAAGGCATTCCAAAAAGATTTAGATATTGAACCATCATGAATTTTCAACATGACAGCCATTTCAAAATGGCTGCTAGTGACAACTGTTTTCAGGTCAATTTTCGTATCAGTGATGGATATATGATTTTGAGGACATAATTAGTTGAATTTTGTACCATACATAGTTCTTGGAAATTGTCATTTGGATGATACATGCAAGTCATTGAAACTTGAAGATGGGTGGTGGTAGTGATGATATTGGTGGTGTTGGTGGTGATGATGATTATAAAAATTATAAAATGACATTTCAAAATGGCTGCCAGTGACAACTGTTTTAAGATAAGTTTTTATCAGCATCATTGATATTGAGGACATAGTTGAATTTATTTACCATACATAGTTTTTGGGAATTGTCATTTGGATTATATATATATATATATATATATTTATATATTAAGTATTTAGACCAGCTACAACTTTCATATTTTGCACACATCACCCAAAAATAAATTTGAATGAAAGGATATAAAAATAAAAAAGAATTGCATACAGCATACTTTAAGCAGGTTTTTTTAATGTTTTAAAAATCTCTGTACATGAAGTGGGGGATCGGTTTTTATTGTTATTAAGTAATAAAATGATCCCTACATGATTAATACATATAAGTGCAAGATGTAACTGGCCAAAGAGAGGGGGATCGGGTTTTCTATTGGTATTTAGTTCTAAACTGCCCCCCACCCTGATTAATACATCTCTATCTATTGCTTTAAGTAACAGGTCTGCATCAGTTTTCTATTGTTATCAACTAATAAACCGATCCATTCAATGATTAATGAATTATTCATTGACTTTGCAATGCTCAAAACTTGTCACAATCTGCTTTTGATTATGTCTGTTGAGAGAAAAATTTAAACTCTGTAATTAAAAATCTTCCAAAAATAAAGTAGCTTTTATTTAATTAGGATTCAATTAAAATCAATCAATATAATAATTATTTAACTGGATTTTGAAAAATATATTTCTTTTTTATTAGAAATGTGAAAAATACATTTGCTGTGTATCTTGTTACCTGTAAAATCAGTTCAATTGTAAAGTTAGTGTTGAGTCACTTTTCTTGAAATCCACTTCAATTTACAAACTTTTATAGGACAGCTGAATATCCACATGACCAGTAATGAGAAAACTTGATATCATCCAAAATCTATAAGTATATCTCCAGTATTATAATACCATCATCTTCCGGGGAATATTCTAAGATATAATAAAAAAACATACATAACCAGTACTAAATTCACAAAGCATAAAATGTAATTTAATCATTTTTAATCTCTGATATGCTGAGGAGGCTGTACTCACTTAGAGCGGGAAGCCCCAAACCTGTAACAAAGCTGCTTCCTCCTTTCTTATGATCTTCTTGCATGGTAATCTAGTGCACCTGTAGGAGCTTTTATGATAGGTCATTTGTTTTTTTTCATTTATTAGAGTTTGTTACCTGTTCCGTTGTTTTTCTACAATCCACCTTCACACACTTCCTCTGTTCACTATTAATCCTGTCTGCGTTACTTCCTCTCTCCGGTCATTTCTTCTTTGTTTCTCACCATCACTTATCAACCTTTGGGTATACACATACCTCAGGATCCGAGTTCCAAGTGGCAGTGAGCCAGCAAGCCAGAATGACCAGCATTTATGGCAGTTCCTTCTGCTTATGCTAAATAGGTTGACTCAACCTGACTACCTGATTGGCCACTTTGACTGGATCACTTCTTTTGCTGGCGGTGGCGGGGCGCACAGTATTTCCATTACATTACCATTGGAAGTCTAGTTTTTTGTTCATTGACATTTATTGTTAGTGAAATACCACTGATTTTTAATGGCTGAAGAAAGTGGAATTGACTTTAGCAATTTGTCAGATAGTGAATCAGAAGTTCTCATTTGTTTTGAGTATGTGCGCTAAGGATTAGACTGTGATTGAGTTGCAGTGCCTGCTGTATCCGTACAGCCTGATTCTTGAGCAACAAACTCTGTTGCAACTTTTGCAGGAATTCTGACGCTGCTCACAGCATTACTGAAGTGTCCTCTCTGTTGTGCAAGTCTGGAAAAGCTGTATGGAGATCCTGGGATGCCCAACCGACAGAATCCCTCTCTCAGCCTCACTGCTGAAATCCAAAGGAAAGCGGAGCTATATGTTTAGCATCAGCTTAGCTGCCAGAAGGGAGTCAGAATTGACATCCAACTACCTTAGGGGCTCCACTCAGGATTTTCTGTGTTTACTCCCATAGCTTTTCCTTCTCTCGAAGATATCCACATGGGAGTGGAACCATTATTCATGGTCAGGGTACAAATGCTTTTTATATCAGAGATTGTCATCTCCTAGGCTGACAGTCAACCAATGCTAACAAGCCCATTCTGCCCATCCATTTATACACTTTTTATTTTTTGTAATTTTTTATAGATTCGAAAAAGTCTTCCAATTTTCTTAATTATTAGTCTTCAAATGGATACAAGCCAAACAAACATTCAGCCAATTAATTAACCATCAGTTAACAATACTAGCTGAACCCCTGGAAATTCCTTGGGTGTTGACAAGTAAGATCAGACATGGCTCCAGCCGTTATGGAGCCCTAAGCAGAATTTGATTTGGGGGTACCCACCGCTTTGAAAAAACATTCAAGCTCTCTTGTAGGACATTTCAAGTGCTCTTGTGGGCCCTCTGATTGCCATGGGGCCCTAAGCAGCTGCTTATGCCATGGGCCAGCTCTGACTAAGATTATCCATTATCTCATGCCTCTGCTCTTCTCTCACCCTTTTCTTGTATCTTCTCATTCTCTCCCTTTTCCCATCTTCGTTGCCTGTCCATGTTTTTATCCAAATGTTATATAAACAAGGATTGGTTTCATATGCAAAAATTTTCTTCCTACTCCCTCAGTAAACTACCCAACATTCCCCCTCTCCCTTCTTATTAAACTTTCTGTTCTGCTTTCTTTTGTCCACCCTCTTATTAAACTACCTAACCCTTCCCTTATGGTACCACAGAAAGTGTAACATTTGAATACAGGTAGGAACAAGTAGAATAATACTAGAGATTCTTTTTATTTTAGAATGGCAGATCAATATATGCAGCATTTTGCAACCAGTGCACAGAGGAAATTAATGTGTGCACAAAAGTTTTCAAATTCTGTAGATAGCTTAATGAGTTTTTATTGAAAAACATTGATTCCATATGCCGAATTCAAAAGTGCGCACATATTTTGTCAGCAAAATAAATTGTACAATATAAGATTTTTGTGCCCACTGACTACAAAAAATTAGAGGGAACATTGCAGTCAACATATATGATTATTTAGCTGATATGAAGACAAGTAAGCAGTGTGTTTGTGTTTATATTATATTATATTGAATTGAACTAAAAGAACTTATGGAGATTTGGTGTGTTTAACAATGATAATTGATTGTTTGGAGTTAATGAAGGTTCAGGATAGATGGTGCTTGTCAATGCACTGATGATTGATTTGTATATCAATTGTGGTGCTGGGATGTAAGCCAATCATGGCTAACCTTGAGTTGCCCCCCCTTGGTAGATAAGCTTCCCAGTGTATGAGGGAAGGGACAGCATTTTGCACAGGAGTGGAGCACGTGGAAGGACTACATTGGAGTAAGCTAATAGTGGTAGCAGAGCGTGAAGATATTGGTGTTCAGTGAGTTTTGTGTGTCATGGCAATGAAGTTAAAACCCCCTGCCTTCAACAGTAGAGAGAAGACCTTTGAGTGATGGAAGGTAGAGATTGAGATGGGAAGTGAGGTAACAGATTTGGTGAAAAACAAAATGGGGATTGCGGTTGTCTTATCACTCTCTAAAAATGACTCATCTATGATACGAGAACAAATCATGGAAGAGGTAAAACTAGATGATCTAAAAAAAGATGAAGGTTTAGAGACCCGAATTACATTTGTGGAAAAGAAACTGATGAAAGATGACATGGAAGATAAGTATGAGGAATTCAAAAATTGCAGAGGAGAACAGGACCAAAAGATTGGTGACTTCATTCATGAATTTGAACAGAAATAGAATTAAATTCTAAAGAAAGGAATCAAGTTACCAGAGGAGATCCTATGCTTTGAACTTCTTAGTGGTGCCAACATTAGTAAACCAGAAAATTTTATTTGGCATAAATTTTGAAAGAAAAGTTTCATCAAGCAAAGAAGTCTCTCAAGAAGTTCAAGGGAGACTTTGCATCAGGTGGTGATATAACTGGTGCCATTGCAGCAATGAAACTGGAGCCAGCAGATCTCACATCCCAAGAAGAAGTCATGGTCAGAAACAACACTCAGTATACAAGAGTGCGCAGCTGGCCTTGAGGACGTGGATTTAGAGGGACCTCAAATTACAGAAGCCTAAAGCAGAGTGTGGTGGATCTACAAGGGGCAATGAATATATCAAGCCCATCAATCCAAAGGGGCCTGATGGCAATCCCTTGTCATGCCATGGATGTGGACATGCCCACATTCTTATGAAAATGCTCGAAAGACCCAGCAGGTGAAAGTGCAGAAAAGGTGGTGCTATTCACAGGATACAACAACGGTGAAATTGAGCACCTTGGTGAAGAAGCAATCAACTGTGCAGTCCTTGATACAACCTGTACTTCAACTGTTTGTGGTACAAGTTGGCTGCAGGGTTTCCTTGAGGGTTTCCCAGAAAGTGGAAGAGAAAGTGTAACAAAGAGTGAGGGTCACTAACTATTTAAATTTAGTGGAGGTGAACAGTTAAAATCCCAAATGTCTTGTTGGTTACCCTGTGGGAATGCTGGCAAAGATGTTATTGTTAAACTTGATGTAGTAGACTCAACTAAAAAACAATTATGATCCTTATCATCCAATTGAAATTAGGCAGGGCTGGAAGGGAAAACACTGCAACTAGATACTGGTACAATGTGGAAGAAAATGCAACAGGAACCAGGAAAAGTCTGAATCTGCAAGAGTTGAGTGACTGGAGAAAAATAGAAGACGTAGCATGGTTTTGATCCCACAAAACAAACCTGGTGAAGATGAGTGCCTTAAAGCAAAAGAGGCTGAGATTCAAAAGTTGACATTTACACTGAAGTTGATGATGTGGGACAGGTATGCATACAGGTATTGACAAATAAAGGTCATGTCAAGGCACGTCCAGTAGTAAGAGGATTTGCAGAGAGTGAAACGGCTGAGAGAGATTCTTCTACAGTTGCAAAGAGCACCATGAGATTGCTTATGACAACTGCAATAAGCAGAGGTTTGTCAATAAAATCAAGTGATATTAAATCAGCATTCCTTCAAGGCAAAGAAATTCAGCGAGATGTGTTCATCAAGCCTCCAGTTGAAGCTAAGTGAGGTACTGGAAATGTATGGAAACTCAAGAAGACATCATATGGATTGGTTGATGCAGCACAACAATTTTATGATACTGTTCAAGATGAACTAGCAAGTCTTGGAATGAGACTGTAAAAAACTGATGAATCAGCCTTAGACTAAGTTGAAAATGGTGAAGGGATTGGTGCTCTCATCACTCATATTTATGATTTTATACATTGCGGAAATGAGAGGTTTGATGATACAGTGCTGGGAAGCAAGAGAGCAGCCACATTGGATCAAGGAAAATCGATCCTGGAAGGGAAAAGAAGAATAGTTCACTTACAGAGGAACAGAAACAATTTCACAGCCTTGTGGGCCAGTGCAATTGGGAAGATCAAGGAACTCGTCCAGATCTTGCATTTTAAATTTTAAAATGGCCATGTTTCTGATTTGATAAAAGCAAAAAAATTTACTCAAACTCAAACAGCAGTTTCACAAAACAACACGTTTCCAAATCTTGGACCATGCAGAGACTGGAGTATTGTAGTATTCTCTGATGCAAACATAAGTGGTGTTGGTTCTAGTGTTTATTGGCTTATTGGTTGGACAGAACGAATGGTCAAGTTAAAAAATAAAGCATGTTGTGAGATCCACACGAGCTGCTGAGTCTGTCAACAGCATTGGATCATGATGTTTACCTGAGGCAGATCATTATGGAACTGATGGACACAGATCATGCAAGTATTCCCATAGAAGCTCTTGTTGATAACAAATCAGTTGTGGATGCAATTTATTCAACTAAATCCGTGGATGATAAACGTTTGTGTATTGATGCTGGCTCAATCAGGGAAATGTTAAATAAGAAGGAAATAACCAAAGTTCAGTGGATTCCAAATGCACTCACAAAGCGTGGTCCCTCGAGTTTTGACTTGTTGAGAACTATACAAGAAGGCTGATTGGCCATCATCATTTGGACTTTTTATCTATCTCATATCATTTGCATTTGTTCGTTCCATTTTGTTAAATTTTGTTTATCTAATCATCGGAGAGAAAGCACTTAAAAAAAAGGAAAAACATTTTGGTTAATAATAACATTTGTGTTTTTGTTTATATTATATTGAATTGAACTAAAACAACTTATGGATAGTTGGTATGTTTAACAATGATGACTGGAGTTAATGAGGGCTTCAGGGTAGATGGTGTTTGTCAATGAATTTTGGTAAATGATTTGCATAATGGAGGACATTTTGCACAGGAGTGGAGTATGTGGAAGGACTACATTGAAGCAAGTTAACAAGCAGCTCTATAATTTTTACTACCTGTGTCCCATAATAGTTGTTACATTTATATATGCAATTGTAGTAGAAATGGAGAGGGGGGGAAAAACAGACACAGTTTCGATGCAATGAGTCCAACGTCAATGCTGGAACACTTCCTTCACAGGGCACTTTCTCGTTTAACACCGGTAAGCTATCTTCGAGCTTCTACGACATCGTTCATACTAGAACTCCCAAACACGATTTGAGCGTGGCTTCAGGTAGCGAGTCAAAAGCGAATTGTTTTCACTCCTGATAATCGGCAACTTATATCCTACTAAGAAATGATTCACGTGCCCATATCAGAAGTGTCTGGTGCAGCAAAACATGAGTGGTGAGCTTAGATGTTCTAACAACGCTGCCACACGAAGTCTCTTCAGCCGTGGCTTAGCAGAGGGCTCAGGTTCGATCTCGCAGTCCACACCATCACCACAGGTAGTAAAATACTATAAATGATTGCAACTGTTTGTGGCAATTATTAGGCTCTATTTTATAACATGAAAAGTCTTTTTATAATAAAAAGGACCTTAATCTAATTTGTATACATTTTAAACAAGGCAAATGATTTTCAAACCAAAAGACAAGTCAAACATTTTTCAAGATGTTTATTGAAAAACAATTTACATAAAGTTGAGAAAGATACAAAAATATTTTACATTTTAAAACTTCCTTTAGCACCTCTATGACATAATTGTTAATTATACAGAAGAGATGAATTATATTAACTACCAAATTTAACATTTAAATTCATACAACGAATTTGAATTTGAATACCAAAGGAAATAACTTCCAATTAAAATTACTTCCATTTGAACTTTTGGTAATTAAAAAAAAAAAAAATCTTTCTATTCAATTCACAAAAGAGTTGTATAATTTTTATGTTAAATATATGTTTTATGTTAAATATATTACAAAAATGTGTTCTGTGCCAAAGAAGATCCCCACACTCTGCAAGCATGTGGTTTATCTCCAGTGCATTTCACATATGTCAGATGGAGTGTGATCTCTGTGAAAATGAAAATCCTTACATTTTGCGTGAATGTGATTCCTCTCCAACGTGTTTTCTCGCATGTTTTTTCAAATGTGCATTACGTGTAAATGCTGACCCACACACATCACAAGAATATGGTTTCTCTCCAGAGTGAGTTCGCATATGTTGTATTAAATTTAACTTTCGTGCAAAGGAGGATGCACACACTCCACAGGAATATGGCTTCTCTCCGGTGTGTGTTCGCATATGTGACAACAAATCTGAGTTCCTGGCAAAAGAAGATGTACACACTTTGCAAGCATGTGGTTTCTCTCCTGTGTGAATTCGCATATGTTGTTTTAAATTTAACTTCCGTGCAAAGAAAGATCCACATGTATCACAAGAATATGGTTTCTCTCCCGTGTGAGTCCGCATGTGTCGCAACAAATCTGAGTTCTGTGCAAAAGATGATCTACACACTTCACAAGAATATGGTTTCTCTCTAGTGTGTGTTCGCATATGTCGCAACAAATCTGAGTTCCTTGCAAAAGAAGATGTACACACTTTGCAAGCATGTGGTTTCTCTCCAGTGTGTGCTCGCATATGTAGCACCAAGTTTGACTTTTGTGCAAAGGAAGATCCACACGTTTGACAAGAATATGGTTTATCACCAGTGTGTATTTGCATATGTCGCAATAAATGTGACTTTCGTGCAAAGGAGGATTCACATGTTTCACAAATATATGGTTTCTCTCCAGTGTGTGTTTGCATATGTCGCACCAAATATGACTTCTGTGCAAAAGAAGATCCACACGTTGCACAAGAATGCGGTTTCTCTCCAGTGAGTATATTTTCCATGGGAAGTGGTTTCTCTCCAATGTGTATGTTTTCCATGTTTTCAATAGGATGTTTACAGTAGTGTTTTCATTCATTCAACTTCACAATGACGAATGATTTTTACGTGTATACAACCGGGATGTATATCTGTGAAAGAAAAGCAAAATCTAAATTAAGAAAAAGTATGTTAATTCAGACATTGAATATTGTACAGACTCAGTTTACATTTCAATAGACAGCTGTAATTATTTACTATGAGTCACAATAATGCAGCACCCAGTGAAGATCACACTACTCCAGCTAACAGTATGTGATACATATTTCCTTAACTATCACACTATGACAAATATATAGAGGGTTCTATTTACATAAACAATTATGTGGATAAATGTACAGTCCATATTTTATTAACAATTTTATTTCTCATACATTTCTTTGGTTGCCAATACAATTGAAGATGTGTTTTGTAGTTTGTTATTTAATATATTTATATTATTTATAAGGCACTTATAGATCATATTATGTATGAAACAATATTGGTACTATCTAATGAACTGCTCATTAAGGCCTAGCTTAACACTAAGAGTTCAATCATTTCTTTGATGCATAAATACTGAGAATAAATAAGCATTTTTTATGCTATGATAGGAAGTGAAAAGCCTCACACATCTACACAAATGAACCAAAAATGTGTATCCATCATAATAGAAGCATACATTTGGATGCAAAGGAAGCAACTAAAACAAGATAACAGACGTAGGGATCAATGAAAGCAACAATCATTTCTCTGCAAACCTATCTGAAGAATTCTTTTCTTGGAGACTTTCAGAAGTATTTTTTTCTGTTAATGTTGTGGAAAAAATGAACTTTAGAAAACGCAGGCGGTGTGACGGTCTGGTTAGAAATAATGGGGAACTTTGAAACTGGCAGTATCAACAGCTTGGCA
>VCCN01006885.1:7549955-7574156 GCA_006491835.1 Architeuthis dux
GAATATAAAATATATAAACCCACACCTGAAACAGAAGAGAAATTCTGTTTAATGGACAGAGGAATAGATAAAAAAAGAATAATTATTTTTGAAAGGGAAACTTGGTTGGAACATATAGCAACAGCAAAAATCTGGTACATAGATGGAACATTTGCAATTGCACCACATTTATTTCACCAAGTTTACATTGTTATGGTAAATAAGTACAATGGTGTACATCCCGTTCTATATGCACTCTCTTGCAGAACAAGCAGAGCTCAGCATAGTTAAGGAGATGGTACCAAGCGCCTGAGCTGATGCTATTAATTGTGAGTTTGAACATGCAGCTTTTGAATCAATGAAAGAATGCTTTCCTCATGTAGAAATTAGAGGATGCCTCTTTCATTTATCACAACATTTACACAAGAAAATGAAAATTGCACATAATTTATATAGCTAAATCAGAGGCGAATCTTGAGCGGGAGTGGTGTCAGAATGGGGAAACAAATTTTTTACAAATAAATATGTGCAAAAGAATTGTGGTACGTAAATTTAAAACATCAAAAACAAGAAAGTATTATGTGATCCAGTATTTTTCACTTACATTTGAGTCGTAGCTTTTTAAAAATTCTTTTGTTTAGATATTAAAAAAAAAAAAAAAGATTTAATTGTGCTTTGTCCGAGCAGGGTGGGGAGTCTGGACCCCTGGATCCATGCCTGTAAATTTTAGGACAATTTTATAAATGTTTAATATTTAAGTGAATAAATCAATCTTTTAAATGTTCCTCTTTAACATTGTTTTTTTTATAGATATGTGTTATCAATTGTATAAGACAAATTCCAAGCTAACAATCCAGCCTCATTATGTACTCACTAATCTGTTCTTGTTACTTATTATATAAAATGTTATTACTGTTTTCACAATATGAGTCCTTGTCAATATTCTTCTTAATGCCTTTTTGAAATAAATAACCACTCTTTCCCCCTTTGTTTTATACTGATACGTACAGACATGGGCGAGTAACACTCTATCCAACCCCTTCCAATCGCCTAATTCTATTGATACTACTATTATATTAAATATATATATTATTATAGCTAAATTTTAGGACAATGTTGTATATGTTTAATATTCAAATAAATAAATCTTTTTTTAATAATCCTTTTTTATAGACATGATGAGTTAAATAGTTTGTTTTTTTTAGCTTAATTTCACTTGAAAGAAGTTTTCTTAAGTTGTTTCTTGTTTTTTGTCTTTTCTATTTAATGTTCATTCATTTCTAAACAAAATAAAAATCATTTACGATAGTTTTTCTTATAGATTTTTAAAATAATGTTATGCTACAGAAATTAAAATGGTAATTTTCTTTATAGCTACATTTTAGGATAATTTGTCTCTTCTATTTAATTTTGTTATAGATTTTTAATCTTATGGTGATTTTCTTTTTGAATCAAACCTCAAAGATTTTTACTATAGAAATTAAATTTTTATAGCTAAATTTTAGGACAATGTCATATATGTTTAATATTCTAATGAATGAATAACATTTTTTTGCTTATACATTTTTGGGAAAATATTTCATTGATTCTGTCTGATTAAAAAAATATTAGCAAAAAAGCTCTGCATTTAGTGTGAATGGCTCACATTCACAGTGTATTCAAAGACAAGTACGTCTTGGCTAGCTTTGTTGTTAGTCTTGCAAAACTATATACTTGTGGCACTGGAACGGCCTGTGCTGAATAATCTGGTGCTGGCATGGCCGGTGCTGAAACGGCGTCACTTTATCGACAACGCTAAACCCATGGCGATGAAATGTAACTAACCCCTTTAAGGAGCACTTGGATAAGTTTCTTAGTTCACTTCAAGATGAACCAACATCTTGGTTATGTTGAAGGGCAACGAACAAATAGCAATAGTTTAAAAGACATCATCCCTGATGCAGTTGTGAATGGTGGTGGTGTTCCATGACTATCACAAGCCAGCAAAACTTTAGCTATGAACTAGGTGCTTTTAATACATTACATACTAGAACCATCAAGGTTTTACGAGGGGCATTCTATTTACAATGTAACTATAATGATAAAGTGTGCACTTACTTTCCGCCATTTTTACGGAGGTATGGCTTACATAATTATCTTCTCTTATTCTGGTTACAACCCAAACTCTGCCTGCCCCAATTACTTTTTTAAAATCTTCTTGTTATTTTCTTTAATACCATCAATCCTGTCAAATTTAAAATCATCAAAAGACGCCATTTTTCAAACCAAAAGGAGAGAGAATTCATGTAAACCGTAAGTCCGTAAAAAATGGCGGAAAGTATGTGCCCACATTATCGTTATAGTTACATTGTAAATAGAACCCCCCTTGGTAAAAGCTTAAAAAAACATTTTTCTAAAAACTAACAAATTTCCGGATGATTCTAGAGTGTAATGGATTGAAAACACCTAAAATCGAAAGAAAAACAAATTTCTTCTAGGAGAACTGCGTGCTGCTAACAACCGAATCTTGACCAAATAATATAACTCCTGAAGCGGGAACACAGACATTTTTAATTTTTCATCACGGGGTTCGAATATTTCTCCTCATGACCATAATCACGTAATGCTGCTGTGAAAAAAAACAAAATTCAATCTAATTTCTAAACAGATGAAATTAAACCTGAATTCATTTTTTCAAATCCTTTTTTATTGCTAGCAGCCAAATAAAATAAATAAATTAAAAGGTAATGAGACAAGGCGGTAAATAACTTGTTTTTTTTAAAACAAAATCAGAAAATGATTTGTATTTTGTCCACTTACCTTTCATTATGTAACGAGAAAAACAAAGACAAAGCAAACGAAATGATTTCTTCTTTGTCTTTTCAAATGCTTTCTCTAAATTTGGTCGATTTGTTAGGATTTCTCACTCAATCTACACACTTTCTGTTTTGTTCATTCAATTCATAACAATAATGTCGAAGTTGAAAAGAATGGCACAAAGAAAACAGAATTAAGAAATCGAAAAACACGATGAAAACGTGAAATTATTTTGAAGAATAGGTTTCGCCTGACAACACTGTAAAATAGAGGAAATCATTAAGCGGTGTAAGACATCATTTCATTTCTTGTATTTAAAAGTCTTTCCATTTTTTGCCTCTTGTTAATGAACATTTTGGCTAAGTTCAACCTTTATATTAGGCTGTCAAAGATGGATCGTTTGATTAAGACTGATTTTCAGTAATCACCGTTTCTTTTGGAAAGAAGCTAACCTCTTTCTTTTCGTACTTAATTTTTCTTTTATAAAAGGTTGATTTTACGACAAACTATAGCTTGATTTAACTTTATTAAAACATATATTTTTAAACAAATATTTTATAATGTTAAAAGAAAAAATCCACCAACCTCGTTTTTTTTAATTTAGATTTTGATAGTCCGAAAGAAGTTCCATTGAGAATACACAAGTAAGCGACAAAGACGACGAAGATCAATAAAATTTAAAATAAACTTTCAATTTTATTATTTCTTGACTATTTGAAAACAAAATAAACAATGATTCATATATTTACAAATGAATAACAATGGAAAGTTTGTTATTACTACTAATAGATTAAAAATTAAGATTTTTAACTGAATTTTTGTTATAATTCACATATTTTTTCCAATATTTCTTTTTCATTTCATTAAAATTCATAAAATCCTTTTAACAAAAAAATTAAGTACGAAAAAATAAATGTTATCTTCTTTTCAAAAGACTACAGTGATTGTTTAAAATCAGTCCTAATCAAACGATCCATGTTTGACAGACAGTATAAAAAAGCTAAACTTTGTCCACATTTTTGTAGTGGCGACCACGTAAATATACGTAAAGTTAAAATTAATCTTTACGAATTTGTAATTTGTCAAAATCGATTGTGCTTACAGGTAAAATCATTCATTATGAATCACGAATCAGTGTAATATAAGTTTTAAATCGGTATGTAGAATTTTAATATTTAAAACTACCGTCCGGTACGGGGAGCGTTTATTGGCCACCTTAGCATATTAAAAGTACGCCCAAACCCTTAATTTTATAGATTAGAATATGAACATTAAGTGTAAACAATTTTTGGTAGGGTAAAGGTCCCATACACCCCAAAACAAATTCCTTATAGTGCAGTTGTCTGCCCTTGTTTCAAAAATCAAAAATAAATTCGTGTTATAACGCTGGTTGGGGGTGGCGAAGGGTCGAAGACAATTTTCAATTCTAGAAGCTCTAAAACAGCTATTTCAGTGTATTGAAAGACTATCTTAACATAATTTTAAACTAAGATAATCAACAAAATGCGGGAGACTTAGTAGGTTTGGAAATAGGAGGGACAACATTTTTACAGCACTTGGTTTCAAAATGCGGGAATCTACCGCGAAATGCGGGAGACTTGATAGGTCTGCATTATGTTTAGCGGACGTCATACCATACACATAAACTAGTGACGTCACACGCACTTGGTATAAATACAAAGGAGCGCGAAATTAGGTTTCTCTCCTGCTCAGTGTGTTCCCAATGTAAGCCTTGCAGCCGTTCTGTTCCTAATGTTTGCATTCATTACAAACAGATACATACACATTTCTCCAAAGACTTATTCCCATGTAATTACAGGAACCAGTGACATATTTCTTTGAAGCATCACACTGACTTTATTGTGTTATCTTTCCGTACTTCTGATTTTTGTGAGATGTTACGTACATGTTCTTTTTTTAATCCTTATTAAAAAGGATGCATTCTCTAACCAAAGCTTTCTTATTGTAAACGAATTCGTTGTTTTGCTGACTTAACTGTTCCTCTTTTTTCTCTTGTATTAGATTTATATTTCCTTGTTGTTCAAAATTTGCTTTCGCCACTTCTTCTTGAATGCCCAGAATGTGACAACTGTACTTGCAGACAGACAAGATACCCTTCTTGGTAAGAGGGATGGTGTAGTGTCTCCCAGTTCGTGGGAGTCTCACTGAAAGGGAAAGATGAAGCAAAGGAACAAAGGACAAAGACACATGTGATGCTTACTGATCGCCGTCAGCGAGAGAACTGTTCTGTTCTCGCTTCCGAGCGGTCTTCTTTATTTTTCCATGTTTGCCTGGTGCATGGCCGGGGACTCACTTCCGTTTTAGGGGTTTGTGGCAAGGGAGGTAATTCGTGGTATTTGCTCCCTTGCGCAGCCTGGCAGGACATCACACATGGGTCCTTGGGAGGCCCCTTCCAACATTTAGTGAAATCTATCAGTAAAAATGCAGTAGTTGGACTATAAATCTTTTGGGGGCCCCCGTCCACTTGGGGCTTAAATGTATTTTCAAATAGCTACTATGCCCCTGATTGTCAAGTAGGTGTACACTTTTGAAAGAAAAGACAACTTCAATCATAATTTATGCTTGTCAATTCTCTCGGACGTGAAATCATTACACGTAATTTCTGAAATATATCTATATTCATTAAAGGTATATTTGTGGAAATTGTTTGCAGCCAAAAATCCTGGCTTAGCGAAACTCTCACAAACTATTTTTACGCTCTTTTAAAACGTATTGAAATAATTAAAGATCTTCTTTGAAAGTTTAATTTTGGTTATAACTACAAGAAAGTAGCATAAAGTTAATCGTAAAAAAGAGAGAAAATATTTTTGCGATGAGCAAATTAAGGTATACCTGTTAAGTTTCAATGTTGAAAATGAGTGAGAATCGTACCCGTCCCCGGAAAAGGGGGGGGGGCACGCACCAACTTAAAACGTGTTTCAAAAGTTCTGTATGTGATCTGTCAAAATAATTTGAGTTCCTAAGTTCTGTAAAAATATACTGAATACATACAAATAAACAACAATTGTTACTCATTAACCAAAATGTTCACACTTTTATGAAAATTCACTTTCTATAAAATTTCTCACCTTTCATAAAATCCGAGAGAATTTTACACTTTTTATAAAATGTGTGAGAATTTTCCATTTATTCGTGAGACCGTGAGAATGTATCAAAATGTGTGAGTCTCACGCAAAATGCGTGAGAGTTGACATTGACAGGCATGTTAAGGCCGTGTTTTTAACTAACATTTGATCGATTAATTGACGGATTTTGCTTTTAGTTTTAAATGTTTAATGGATGACAAGAAATGTTAACAGCCCATCAAAATTCTGTCAGCACCTACTGATAAAACTCACGAAAGCCTATGTAAAGTTACTAAAATTGAAGAATTAGAATATATCTCTAAAAAGGTGTAATTTAATCAGAAACCCTAAATACGACTCTTTTCAGTATATTATTTATTTCATTCAGTTTGGTTCGTAAATCCTGTCCGTTCAGTAATTAGTCTCACTCACACTGGGAGCTAAATCCGGCCTACTTTCTTTATTCGCCTCCCCACGGCGGCAAATTTGACATGAAGTCTTTTTAATGTGGGGTTGGCCTGCACGCGAACGTGCAGGGGGGAGATCCCATGTCCCCGTGCCTAGAGACCTGAGGGGGGAGAATCCCAAATCCCTGTCACTGAGAAAAATGGCACGAGGACCGGGATAGGGTTAGGAGTGGGGATCCCATGTCCCCGTGACTAGAGACCTGAGGGGGGAGAATCCCAAATCCCTGCCACGAGGACCGGGATGGGTCCAAAAGCTCCTCAGGACGGATCCCGAGTGTGCTAATGGGGATCGCGACCAGCTGACTAAAATATCCTGCGCAACTTCTCCCAGGTATCCGAAGATACCCGCCGGCCTATTCCTTATACCGGCCACCTAAAGTTTTGGCAGTTTGAGGACTTGAAGCATTCAAATATATAGGGTGCCGGTATTATTTCTACTAAATCATGCCGATATTAGGGTCACCCTATATATCTTTTAGAAAGCGATTTTATGAATTTGGATAAAAGCTCTCAAGGAAAATTATCAACACAAATACAATATATGGTTACTAGTTTGAGTCAATAAATTCAATTTTCTTAGATTACGCTTTGTACTGCTGAAACAATTAACTTTGTTGCGTCTTTTCTTAAGTGTATTAGGTTAATCTGTTAATGTTTCACTAATGATGGTAGTAGCAGCAGTTGTATTGCTGTATTCACATAAGTTAGGCATGCAGTCAATAGCTGTTACTGATAGATATAGACTGTAACATAGTTTACATGTGTGCGAAGAATATTAGTTGTGTCTTTCTTTCTGTAGTAGTAATAGAAAATAACATGCTGCATTCAATGAAAAGGAATGCACACGGTAATGTTACAGGCAATGCAATGGATGTATAATAAAAATGCACAACACGAACGTAACGTAACAAGAAATGTATTTATTTCAGAATGCATATTATTAGTTACAGATAGTTCTCATCAATAGAGAAGAAGAAGAAGAATTGCTTTTAAAGAGTTTGGTTTACTACTTTCTTAATAGAATGAGAGTTACTTCGTTGGTTGAAGATGTAAGTATGTATGTAAGAAAGAGTGGGCATATAATTACTACAAGAATGCGTGTGCAGATATGTGTATGCAGAAAGGACTTATGCGTATGTACGTAATTTGAAATGGAGGAAAAATGCGCATCTTGGTAAATGTTGTAACAATCCACAATTCTATATTCATGGGAAACAGAAAAAGGAATGAACGTAGAATCGAATTGTGTTTGCCTTCTTATAGAAAAGGATGCGTGGTAGGTGTGTGAATGTTCGAAATGTTAGCTTTTCGGTGTTGTTCCTGTCACCTTTCTAAAGTTATTTAGGATAGAAAACATATTAATCTTTTCTCAGGCATTTAGTCTGCAATGCGTATCGAGTGAATATTTTTATGTAGTGTATAGTTAGTTATCTGTGAATAACTTATAAATATCTAAACTTGGGAGTTGAACTCAACTTCTTCTGTGTTCAAACCAAATGTGTCTTTATGTTTTTACTTAATGACCGGGGTCAGTCTTATTTTTCTAAGTATGGAAGGTCATAATTGGTGAAGTTATTTGGAGGAAATGCTATATTCTGTTTAGTTGACAGAAATCTAGGAGATCCAACAACTTTAAAAAGGGGAAATGTACCTGTGTAACAATTAGAGATGAGTGATACTAAAATAGCGATCATTGTAAATCGTTGCAAGCATAAATATCACAATAATCCCATTAAATAACACTTCTCGACTGGCATCTTGAATAAATCCTATTTAAATGTTTCTAACTCAAACTCCCAAAACTTTAGGTGGCTGGTATTAGGATGGTATTTTCCATTTTTCTGAATGTGTAGTAGTACAGTATTCTTGTAAACGTAGGATCAAAATAAGATTGTAATCAAGAATTAGAGAGATAAGTAAACGTAGACACTTGAGGACAATGCTCAGTGGTAAAAAAAACCAAACTAGTAACTGAAAAAGCAGACCAGGAACGGATCCAGGGTTTTGAGCACGGTGGGGGTGCATTTGTTTTACTCCGTCTGTCTAATTAGACAATGGATATAATAAATGTTTATTTTTAAAGGTAATTTATGATTACTTTTAGCTTCTTATTCATAAAATTTCCTCATCTAGATATTTTACAAAAATGTTTAAATTGTGCTACATGAATTGATCACTGTATTTTCGCTTATTCTGTCATCTGTATGAAGATATTATTGAAAATGTCAAAAAGGCTGCAAATACCGCTGAGAGTGATAAGAAAAAGAGAAAGCGTTTATGTTTATCTATAGCAGAGAAAGTCAAGCTATTGGAGTAACTGGACAGATGTGTAAGTGTATTCCAAAATCTGAAACACTTCTGGTCCCATGAATTTCGGGTAAGGGGTACAATCTGTACCTGTCGTTTCACAGCACTGTCATGCAGTGCTCTTTTCTGGTTTGCTTCTGAAGGCCATACAGTTTGTTGCGTCCACTCGAGCATCTCTGTGCTACGTGCAAGGGTGTAGCTGGGGGAGGCGTGGATCCCCCCCACCTCAAGCTTTATTAATAGTAATTCACCTACTGCATTTCTATTAACATTATACAATAACAAGTATCACTAAATGTTTGGGGGGGGGGGCAAGGAGCCAAGCCCCACACTCGGGCCCTAAAATCTCTACTTCCATCACTGCATACTCAACAGGCTCACGGGCCCCAGATTTTTTTAAAGGTCTTCCCACAGACCTCCAGTAATACCTTTGTGGACCCTCGGAAATCCGCAGCCCACAGGTTCGGAATCACTGCTTGACATGTTGGAGGGAGGGGCCCCTTAAGGAGCCCCCCCCCCCAAAAAAAAATCCAGCTTTGCCACTTGCACTTGCTTGATATATCCAGTGCTGGATTAACTATGTAGCAAAAGTAGCATATGCTATGAACCCCGCAATTTCAAGGGCCCCACACTAAATGCTTGCAAGCTATCAATCCCGATTTAGTGATTCGACACTTGTTTTATCTGCCCCCACCTTTTATGAATGACTAGGTATTTAAGGTTAGTGATTTTAGCCAATATCACCTTTAATTTGGATTGTTATTTTAACACAGTAATTAATGGGAGTTTGAGTGTAATACATATGTAATACACATAAATACGTAGGTATTTGAAACTGAAGTCATAGCCGCTGCACAAAGATCACAACAAAAACAAAATAATATTATTACTGAAATCTCAGACATATCTGTCGTATTATCTGACTGTATAATAAATGAAAAAATAAATTACTTTGCGAGTAAAAAATGTATGTGCTTTAATATATTTGTGCATTTTTTTAATTTGGGACCCCTTTATGCCGCAGGCTCCGCATTAGTTTAATCAGGCCCTGCACTCTTAGCTGACACATTTTTACGCTGACTAAAGTTTTAATTTCCAGTTTTTTTTTAACATTTTTTGGCCAATAGGAACGCTAAACATAAGGTCGTCGAGTTAAAAATAAAAGAGGATAAAAAATCCTACAAATTTTAAATTCTGTCATCAACATTTTCTACCCAATAAAAATGGATTCATGTTTTTTTTATCCAATTATAATCCTAATTAAGAAATTATTCCCTGCCAATTTTAGCTCATTTTGGAGCTGGCGAATTCTTATAAATGGCCTCATCAAATTCAATAATCAGTAATCGCTTGGTTTTCTTTTGAGATCAGACGGCATCCGCATGTATCATTAACCGATTTACTCACTTTTGCATATTTTACTGTTGTAACGTTGCCTGATATTAGTGCATTGGTTACTTGTTGTTTTCTGTTTTAGCTGTGATTAGTTTAAACGAGTTTGGTTCATAACCGTATTAGCTTTAAGAAAAACCTTTGGAGGCCCCCACGTCAAAATAGTGCATGATGAGAATCACGACAAAAAAAACGAGGTGGCGCGGTTTTATCGTTAGTCCCCAACCAAAAGTTAACGTCCATAATTTTAAAGTGCTGTAGCCTAAAAAAAATCAGCGGTTCTCGAGACAACTATGCACCGCGATTACTCGACACCTAGAACTGTACAAAGTTGACATTCACCAGATATATTAGTCAGCACATAAAGCAGTGCAGTGTCAAGATTGAAGTAGTTTGGATCAGCGGTTCTTGGGGAATCTAATAAAAATTAAATTTAAAAATGACAGATCTTTCCTCATAGTTTCTCTAAATTATCTCCCTTGACTTCCGCTCTTTAGAATTATCTAAATTTAGATATAAAATATCTAAATTGGTAACACTGAAGAGAAGTAAACGAAGTATTTGGAAAATGTTCAAATGTTATGCTTTCTCCCTTTATTTATTTGTTTGTTTTTGTTTGTTTGTTGTTTTTTTTTATTTTGGGAGAGGTGATGCTCGTGCAGTATTCTGATCTAGGAGCATTACCCTTAATTTTTCATTTGTTCAATTAAAAAATATTTGTCCGAATCTTCCTCATAGTCACATTGTGGGAACGGGAGGTTACAAAAGAGCAAGGCAGAGCTTGTCAATGAAGAACTTCGAAGCCGTAGTTTCGTACGACGGACGGAAAATGATTTTATATGACAATTATGGCAGCTGTTCCACACACCGTAAAGTCCGGCCTCTTCCAAACATGTACATTTGGAACAGGCATTGCCTTAGTTTCATATAAATACGTAAATGACTGTGCATATTTTGACGAAGGGGACGAAATGATGCTCATCACCGCTTAACAATAATAAGACGAAACATTTTCTTCAGTGAGAAATTTTCATCGTGTTTTTCCGTTTCTCAACGCTGCTTTCTTTGTGACATTCTTTCCAACTTCAACATTAAATTTGAATGAACAACAGAAATTGTGTAGATTGACTGCGAAATTTGACCAAATTCGGAAAGCACTTTAAAACAAAATAAAGATAGATGCAATTCGCAAAATTTACATCACCTTTTCGCCACTCTTGTTTTCGTCGTATGCCTTTCTTAATACATTTGTGTAGATTAATTGTGAAATCCTAATAAGCCGGCCAAATTCGGACAATACTTGGAAACAATTCTCTTATTTCCAATTATAATTCAATATTTGACAGGTAAGTTGAAAAACAACTTTCTCCATTTTGTCTTTCTCTTTTAAAGTAACGTTTGAAAAAAGAAAGCAGAAAAATACGACTCTTGTCAATCAATCTTTTATTAAAACAAAACCTAAAACCTCCAACGTCCAATAATTCTGTTTTTAAGATTTATTTAAAATAGACAATATACAGTTAACTGATGTCACACTGACAATCAGTAGCGAACATTTTTACTTTCAATACTCGACCCGCCGGAGTATTGAAAATCCATGGTAAACTAAATACTTATTCGGGTCTTTTTCGTTTGTACCCACCAAATCTAACGTCCATAATTTTAAAGTACGGAAGCCGAAAAGAAAAAGATTAATTTGCATTTTCTTTTTCTCGCCCGAAAAGACCCCAAATGCTTGATCGTTTTCGTTAGTCCCCATCACGAAAATAGGAGAGAGAGGGAGAGGGGAGTCACTAACGGAATAAACTTAACTTTCAATTCCCACTGGTTATGAACATTTTGGTCTGGTATTTTTATATTTAAAACTTTTGACAGCATTGGTCTCTTCTTTGGACAAAGCTGCACAAATCTGACAACTTGACTGATCTTGAACCCAACTAAAAAGATATATGAGACTGTCCATTCGGGAGAAAGGTTGAAATTGATTCACGGGGGATCAAATTGCTGTTAGCATTTTGGGCTTGGTACTATTTGGCGAAGCCGATTTGGCGTGAGCATTACGGCTTCAAAAAAACCAAACTATTTTGGCGTCTGTCCATTTTGGCGACTGGGGTTAGGTTTAGGAACATTATTTTATTTGTAAATCTGCCTGTATGGACAGTTTTAATGGAACAAAATTACATATATCTGTTATAGTAAAAATATTATCATTTTTTTTACACTCGAGTATAATACTACCCCACCCCACCCCGACCCTGATTTTTTAATATTAAATGTGTTGCATTATACTCGACTCGAGTAAATACTAGCAATTCTCACGGACTTTTGCCAAAAAGCGACATGTGTCAATGAAAACATCTGAAACTTGAAATCTATTAATTGTATCGTAATAATCTTTGTGCTATTAATAAAAGAAAGATTGTAGAAAATTATTAACTAGAAATTATTTCTGTAGACAATATAAAACCGGAGATAACCAGGTTTGGAAACTTGTTTACATTCGCGAAAAATGGTGAACTAGTAGAATTTGCAGTGGGAAATTTTAGCCCAATTTGCACACACATTTTTAAATTTCACCAAAATAATACTAACTGGCCGATTTCAATAAAAATTTCGGGATGTATTCAATTTTGAATGAATTTTCTTATGAGAAGATTATTTTGTAAGAAAATCTTATGGAAATATCAGAATTTGAATGCCCATAAATCTGAAATTCAGTAAGGAGTGAGTTTAAAAGTGTGAATCAGCTTCTGCTAATCCATGAAATCTTCATGGCCGATTGGTAAAAGCAGCTAGGCATAAACTAGACTCCCTCTGGCAATGAGGGTGTGAGTTTGATTCTTACCGAAGGCTTATTCTTTATTATCCAACTGTGCTGTTATTCGTTGCCGTAGAAACAGCAGCCCAAAATGAAAGTTGTATATAAAAACAACTGAAATTAGGATGACAGTAAATACTAGTCAAATTTAATTGAAATAATGTGTTACAATTACTTTATCCCATAATAATAATAAAGTTTGAGTATTGTTTTGTTTGGCAATACATATGGCATACAAATTAAATTTGAGTAGCACAATTTTTATTCTCATAGCAAATTTCTTTTTGTCATAAATACTGATTGTTATATATGCAGCCTGTAGTTTCTTTTTGATGTTGCATAAATGTTTTTATGTTGGAAAGATTTAAATAGATTGTTCTCAGCATGGATTGGACACCACTTGTTTCCCATGAATGTATTTGTAAGCGATTGATACCATAAGAGGAAACTTCTGGTTACTTGAACTGTAACAACTACTTTGACTTGACTACTCCAATTGAGCTCTACAAATCAAGTACTGTTCTACTCTTGATGTCACTTATCAGAAGAGGTAGCTGATATCACGGTAGTAGTGAAAGTAGTCTTCATTCAACTATCCAACACTTATTGAAAAGAATCTTTCATGATTGCTTCCTTTGCAACCAAGAGCTCTTTACTTCTGATAGTTTTTTTTAATTAATGCTTGCACTTTTCACTTCATACCACAAAATGAAAAACAATTTATGTTTCATTTTCTCGCTATTCATACCTCTTCTTGGATGAACCAATATTTGAAGTGCTTTGTAAGACATCCATATGCTCAGCCGTAGTAGCACATAAATGTGATTTAATACAGTGCAATGAAAATTTCATAATCACTACAAAAAACATTTTAAACATCTCTAAGTGTTAAGAATTTTGTCAAACCTACAAAAATAACCACTTTTTATATAGGTGATATTTGATTTGTTAGTTTATAACTGATCAAATATCACCTATCACATACAGCTGGTTATATGAAATTTAAATGTTACAGATTGTTTTTGTAAATTTTATTATCCAGTATATACATTAGCCTAATTGACATGACTATTGTGTATTTGTTCTGGAAAGTGAATAAATATTCTAGTGAGGAGCAGATTTATTTTATTTTTATAACTGAATAGATAACTTCATGATAGATTAAAAAAACATTAAATACCTTTAGATACAGTTACTAACTTTGTGAATTACTACCATAAAAGTGTTTTTGATGTGGAATTAATGTAAATATATTGAAGAAAATATCACTGACGGAATTAAGACCCTACAAATTATGCAATGACTGTATCCTAATCATAAGTATTTGTGTATAAAACATCTGATGTACTGTTGACATGCAAATTGAGTTGATATAATCTTATTCATTTAATGAATTGTGTCTCAAAATTTATTGTTATTTTATTTTTATTTTCTTAACAGATGTTCCAGCCTGAAAAAAAAAAATTATCATTTGTGCTCATATGAAAATTATTTCTTGAGATGTTGAATTTAAATTGAAAACAGCTTTTTTGGTGACCTGATAAAAGGAAAAAAATGGAAACACAAAAAAATTATTCTTGTGCAATTTGTGAATCTTCATTATGTAATTGTTCCAAGTTGAAAAGCAATTTGTCAGCACACACTAAAGAAAAACCATATTCATGTGAAGTGTGTAGATTTTCTTTTTCCCAAAAGTTGCATTTGGTGCGACATATGCGTACACATACTGGTGAGAAACCATATTCTTGTGAGGTATGTGAAAATTCCTTTTCAAGAAAATCAAGTTTAGTGAGACATATGCGAACACACACAGGAGAGAAACCTTATTCTTGTGAGGAATGTGGATCTTCTTTTTCAGAGAAGGTGCGCATGGTTGAACATATGCAAACACACACTGGAGAAAAACCATATTCTTGTGATGTATGCAGATCTTCCTTTTCAAGAAAATCAAGTTTAGTACGGCATATGCGAACACACACAGGAGAGAAACCTTATTCTTGTGAGGTATGTGGATCTTCTTTTTCAGAGAAGGTGCGCATGGTGGAACATATGCGAACACATACTGGAGAAAAACCATATTCTTGTGAAGTATGCGCTTCTTCTTTTTCATCAAAGTCCAATTTGGTGCAACATATTCGAACACACACTGGAGAGAAACCATATTCTTGTGAGCTGTGTGCAACTTCCTTTACCGGAAAGTCAGACTTAGTAAAACATATGCGAACACACACTGGAGAAAAACCATATTCTTGTGAGTTATGTGGATCTTCCTTTTCAAGAAAGTCAAGTTTAGTGCGGCATATGCGAACACACACAGGAGAGAAACCTTATACTTGTGAGGTATGTGGATCTTCTTTTTCAGAGAAGGTGCGCCTGGTGGAACATATGCGAACACACACTGGAGAAAAACCATACTCTTGTGAAGTATGCACTTCTTCTTTTTCATCAAAGTCCAGTTTGGTGCATCATATTCGAATACACACTGGAGAGAAACCATATTCTTGTGAGCTGTGTTCAACTTCCTTTACCGGAAAGTCAGACTTAGTAAAACATATGCGAACACACACTGGAGAAAAGCCATTTTCTTGTGAGCTATGCAGAACTTCCTTTTCTAGAAAGTCAAATTTAGTACGACATATGCGGACACATAGTGGAGAGAAGCCATTCTTGTGAGGTATGCGCTTCTCTTTATTTAGAGAAGGCATGCATGTTTAAACATGTGAACACTGTATACAAACATTATTTTTTTGTGTGACATGTGCAACTTTCTTTCCTGGAAAATCAGATTTACTAAAACATGTGAACACACACTGGAGACAAACCATATTTTTGCTAAGTGTGTAGATCTGCTTTTTCATGGAAGTCAGTTATAGCACAGTATATGCGAAAACACACAGGAGATAAACCATATCAATCTGTAGTGTGTAGATCTTTTTGAAAAGATATGAAAAAATATCTGGAAAAGTTTAAAAAATCACTTCCTCCACCTTTGTCTTTCTTTTCACAGTTTAGCATTTGAAAAAAGAAAGTAGAAAAATACAACTGTTGCTGATCAATTTTTATTGAAACACAACTCGTAATCCCATGCCAATTCTGTTTTTAAGACTATTTTAAAAGAGACTATACTGTTTCGAGTTGTTAATGGATGTCATATTCACAATCAGTAGCAGAAATTTTGACAAGTACTGCAACATTTTTTAAATTTATATTAACCTAAATATTTTTCTGTATTTATTTTTTTAAAGATGTGAACATGCATTTTTAAGGAGGTCAATTTTGAAAAGACACCTGGAAGAGTTAAAATTCTCTGAAGATGTTTATGGCAATACTCTTATAAACAGTTCACCTTATAAAATCATCAGAACTTGTGTTAACAAGAAACTGTGATGAGATCTGAAATTTCAAATGCATATATACTCTGATTCCAAAATGCAGTTTTGTATCTTTAGTGTCTTAAGCTTAAACAATTGACTTGTGATTCCATCTCTATGATATTATTTATTTTGTATGTGTGCAGCTTTTTCATATGTAAAAATTGTTGTGATAAATTCTTTTGTTAAATTCTTTCAATAAAATGAACTTAAATACTCGATAAAGTCATGTACTTAAATAGTTATTTTTTGGTATATTGACTTTTATAGAGATTACTGTGTGTTTCAATGCTTCCTTGCAGATTTCATGAAGCAGATGAGATTAAAATATTTTTATTAAAATATATTTATTACTAAAATTCTCTTAATGTTTGAAATGTTGTTTTTGTGGCTCTTGGACCCACACGGTCAGCTGCTAGCTGTTTCATCATACAAACGCTTTGCCAAAAACATTTATTTTGTTTTTTTTACTTATGAATCTGCATTTCATATTGCAAAAAATAAATAAACTTAAATTGATTTTATGTTAATTTTTAATTTTTACTTTGGTCTTCTTTCAAAAGGATAACATTACTACTATTAATGCTTTTTTCATCATTAAACTATTTGCTTATGTAGACATATCTATAAGTCCGCAGTGTATGATAAAAAAGCATTAATTTACATATATGTAGGTACATCAATGAGTCCACAATTTCCTTGTGGCAGCCTTACCAGTTGTAATGTATATTGAATAAGTACATTTCAGCACAATTATTCACAGCATTCTCGTTTTTACTGTGGTCACAGAGTGTTGTGAATAATAATGATTTGAGAAAAAAGAGTTTGTTTTCTGGTTTCATGCTGGGAGAAGTTCCCTCCGAAGAGGTGTTGTGTGATAGACACTATGAGACTTTGTGCCTTGCAGTCCTCCCATTTTAAAGAGAGCTTTTACCTCATATCCACAACTGAATTAGAGGCAAATCATCATATTTTCTAACTGCATACACTTGGTAGCTTACACATTTTGTTCATACAATTATCACTAAAACAGAAATACCTTTAAGTAATATGACTCTGTACATTTGTATAGATTTGAAATGGTTACTGTTATAAGGAAGATATTTTAATTGCATAACTTCATATCAGGATAATGTGCTACTCAATTAAAATACAACATTTTATTAATCTAGGAATGCATGAATACTGAGAAAAAAGAAAAGAATATGTTTAATATCTGCAGAGCTGGATTAAGCTAATCCCACATTTTATTTGCTATATAGCCAGTTATTACGATGTCTGATATTTCAGTAATAGTATTACTTTTTCGTTTTGATTTTTGTACAGTGACTATGACTTCAGTTTCAAATACCTTTGCATTTATGTGCTGTATATGTACCACAGATACCACACTTCCATTAAATACTGTGTTAAAATAATAACCCCAATTAAGTGATAATTGGCTAAAATCGCTAACCATAAACACACGGTCATTCATAAGCGTTGACGGCAGTAGCGATAGAATGTAAAATCACTGAATTAAAATTAATAGCTTGTAAGCATTTAGTGCGGGGCCTGTAGCATATGCCACTTTTGTTATGTAGTTAATCTGACATTGCCTACCTTCCAACATCAAAATTGGTGGTGTACCTGTCCCAACTTCAAGAAAACAAGAAAAGGCAAAGAAAGAAATCAACAATTATTCCTATAAAAATGAAAAATAAACAAGAGATTTTGGATGAAAACAATTATTTAAATTTAATGTGAAAGTTTACAACAGTTATAAAGAATTGGTGGCTTTTTTTCAAAAGCTAATGTCCATTATTATAATGTATGGATGCCTGAAAAGAGAAACAAGAACAGTGTTGCCAACTTTATTTTGATGTTTACATCTAAAATTAAGTCAAAAAACATCTTAAAACACCTAGAAACATCTAGATTCTTCAGATGTATATCTAAAATCTAGGAAATATATTACATGTTATTAATAAATTAAATGTGACTTTAATCTAATCTTCAATATTTATTTTATTAAAATATTACTTATTAGAAACCGTCAACCAAAACTATCACCAAAACTGTCAACATAGGTTTCTTCAGTTTTCAAGTTGGTCTGGCTGGCTATGTATATATGTATCACATGTACAGGCCACACCAATAGAGCCAGCAGGCTAAGAATTTAAACATTTACTCCTTATTATGTCTAGAAAAAAATTTGTTTTTTTGTTCTTTGAAAATTACCCCCTAAATAGATTTCTAATAGGGGGTTTAATTTGCAATGTAAGTTTATGCTAATCAATAGTTTGTGTCCAGCAGCATACACTTTTGTTTTTTGAGAATTCAGACTTTTCTAGTGATCATTTTGCCAACAAAATGCGAGAAAATTAACTTATTCATTGATCACCCGCTTTCCAATTTTTTAATTGATCACCCCATAACACGGCAAAAGACATTGGTCACATGATGGTTTCTATTGAATGACTAACCAGACCTGTTTTGTTACTATAAATTAAATAAAAATATTACTCATTTTATTGAAAATCATCTAAATAGCAATTTCTGACATCTAGACACAACCAAAAACATCTAGATTTAGATGAAAAACATCTTTGGTGTGCATAAACATACCAAACTGCTATGTTCTATAAAAGTTGAAGAAAGCCTCATGGTCATCGACATTTACTTTATTAAAATGTTACTTATTATTAAAAAATTATTTTAGTAGTGTAACGTTTTGGATTGTTAGCTGATTGTGGTTATTGATTAATGGTTAAAATGCTATTGGTTTTAACCATGGATTAATACAGATTGAATAAGGAATGACAGAGAACATGTGTGTTATGGTTGCTGCCCGATGATCAATTAAGCAAATTCCGTTATTAACCCTGAAGCTGTTGGAGTAACTTCCATTATCAAGTCTGGAGCTGTTGTCTGGCCACTTCCGTTATGGTTATGAGTGAGGACAGTTGTTTCCCTTTTATTTGCAATTAAATACGGACATCACATCACTTACCTTTTCTTTTTGAAATTTAAAATTGAATTAAATTTAAATAAAATAGCTTACAGATAAACACAGTGTGTAAAATTGCTATGATAGATAAAATTGGTTTATGTGGTAGATTCATGATTTAGCAAATGTTCATTTGTCTAATTAGTAGTTTAAGTCTGTTCAGTTCATTTGTATTTTTTTTCTTTATGTATGTTTGTTCTAGCTCTATTGTTTTGTTTTGGTTTCGTGTGTGTGGTTATAGCCATCATTAAAGTTACTAGTAGGTTACATTTTTAAGGATATGATTAGGTTTGGTTCTTTGTTTTGTTTAACGGCACATCGACACTTGGTGGTCATTTAGTGCTGAATTCAGTAGGAGGTGGGATCCCATGTCCCATGACTAGAGACTTGAGGGGGGAAAATCCCAAATCCCTGTCACTGAGACAGATGCCACATGGACTGGGATAAAGGGGGGTGAAGATCCCAAAAGCTTCTCAGGACAAATCCTGAACATGCTAATGGTGATCACCTCCCAACCAGCTGGCCAAGATATCCTGTGCAACTTCTCCCAGGACAATACCCGAGCATGCCACAAGGACCCCTGAAGGGCCGTGGTTCTCTGAACTTCGAGGCCATGGCGATAAGATTAGAGATGAGAGATGTGAAAGAGCCTGGCTAATAGTCAGAGTAACCGTCATGCATATAGCAGGATAACAGTTTAATGGTTTTACCTTTTCTTTTGTCTTTTCCTTTGGTTAAAGTTTTATAGTTTATTTCCACACCCCCACCTTTTTTGTAAATATTCATTTCCTTGGTTGGATCTGTTCTTTGTGTCTTGGTGTTGGAATGTCTGCTGGGTTTTTTTGTGTTTATTTTTAGACAAAATGCCTTTTAGAAATTTTTCCCTCTTTTTAGAAATTCTTTTTAGTCTCTTCTATATAATTATTGCCAAAAAATTATTCACTGCATCGCTCAACCAATGTTACCTCAATGATAGACCCTTCCCTTATATAAAATCTATTAGTGCTGAATGCAATCATTCTGTTATCATATCAACCACATTGGTAATTTATTATGAAGCAAAATATTTTGCGATATTATTTATTCCTTATTTTACCTACATAAAATAGTTCTCCTAGAAGAATTTTTTTTCTTTTAATTTTAGGTGCTTTCCATCCATTAGACCTGTAAACCATCTGGAAATTTGTTAGTTTTTGTTTTTTTTAATTCAAAATGTTTCCGATGGGGGTTCTATTTACCATGTAACTATAATGCTAAACTGGGCACTTATTTTCTGCCATTTTTACGGAAATACGGACAGAAATATGGCTCACTGAAATTGTCTTCCCTTTGGTCCAATTTTATTTTATATGAATTCTCTTATTTTTTAACTTCATGTGGTTTGTCCCATTTTTAACTTCCATAAAAATGTCAGAAATTAAGTGCTCAAGTTAGCATTATAGTTAAATTGTAATTAGAACCACCTTGTAAAACCTTTAAAAACATTTCTGGATGGTTCTTTTTTTAAGCAACCCTTAGAAACAGCATTAAAATAGCAGTTTTTTGTGTAGTTTGTTTCTTTTTTTAAGCAACCCACAGAAACAGCATTAACATAGCAGTTTTGTGTGTAGTTTGTTTCTTTTTTTAAGCAACCCTCAGAAACAGCATTAAAATAGCAGTTGTTTGTGTAGTTTGTTTCTTTTTTAAGCAACCCTCAGAAACAGCATTAAAATAGCAGTTTTTTGTGTAGTTTGTTTCTTTTTTTAAGCAACCCTCAGAAACAGCATTAAAATAGTAGTTTTTTGTGTAGTTTGTTTATTTTAAGTGATCCTCACAAACAGCATTAAAACAACAGTTTGGCGTAGAAACCAGGTGAAAAAACAATTATACTGTCACCAATCAGTGCTAGGCAGACCCACAAACTTTTCTGACATACTGAAAATAGCCACCTTATGAAAAAAAAACATCAAAATCGTATAAAATCTAAAGAAGTACGATTGGAAAAAATATCAGATAGAATTTATTTGTGTACACCTTATAGAACCGGAGATATTTTGAAAACAAATAGAGCAAAAAGCTGTAGCAGTGTAAACAAAAGATTACATAAGATAACATATTCAAGTTTTCATGAGCAAAACACATACATTGTAAAATTTTACAAAAAAATCGAACATTTTTTCTCTATATGATAACGCCCACCACAATTCATTTGATGATTTTAAAAATTTATAATAGCTGTTAAATAATAATTTTTGCACATATATAAAGATAAGTCCATGGAAAAATAAATTATGTTTACATTTTTAAAGAAGCAGCTGTGACCAAAGCATTATTTAGGAATTTAGAAAATTTAAAAAATAAAGTAAAATATTGCTCTTCTTGGCAAATTCTTATCTTTATTTGCTAACTCATATTTTATGGCTATTTTCTGTAAGAAGACATTAAAAAAATGTTATAAAGATTTTTTTTTTGATTTTTTCGATTAATTTGAGTTTTAAAAAAAGTTGTTTTTTTTAAATTACTGCCCGGGTAATTTTTCATTGTTGTTTTTTTTGTTATTTTTAATTGGACAATATTTTCTTACAGATGGCCGTAAACTTAAAGATCTTGCTAATCAAGTGACTTCCGGTCATTAACGAAACTGACTCGACCCTAAAATACTTTTTTTTCTTTGTCTTTCAATGCTTAAAGCCCCATACATGTCGTCTGCTATTGTTGACATGGCCTGTCGATCGCTGATCGATATTCGATCACCGATTATACCAACCCTTACTGCTGAAAAAGCTATATTTCATTGCGTTTTTATGCAGCATATGACGATTTTTACCACATTTCAGTTCAGGTGAGTAATGATGAAACTAACTTTTGCAGATAAAATTATATCCATTGTGAGTGTAAATTATTTTTAGTAGATTTGTCAACAAAATGGCTTCAAAATGATTGATTTATCGATTAAAATGTAAACATTTATTTTAAAAGTTCAATTCTACGTTGTAATTAATGAAAAAAATGTTCTTTTTTTTTTAATAATAACAAGAACAAGAAAAAACGTTTTAAAAAGTTCCGTGGGTCTGCCAACCAGTCGCTGAAATGTTTGTCCCGTGGGGATTTGGTCCGGACCCCGCTCAAAATAAATGGCGTTTTAATGTTTGCGACAGTCGCTTGTTTGTGAGGATCGCTTATACAAACTGCACTGCACATATTTTAATGCTGTTTCTAAGAGTCGCTTAAAAAATGAACTAACTACACCAAACCAAACTGCAGTTGTAACCATATGTGCCATCCTTTCTTAGTTTCCACTTGTGCCATTTTTTACTTGTTGACATTTTCACCGGGCACCGTTTTCTTTTAATGTATTTTCAAAGATAATTCCTAGGACAAATGATTTCTATTAACTTGGCAAAAAATCCTCTGGGAAATTAAAAACTGCAAAGTAAAATGCAATATTGGTTTGGCAATTTTTAGGTTCTAGTTGCTTTATGTAAAAAAAAATGATTTTATTGATGTTGAGTGTTGAATAACTCAAAAGTATTTACAAAATAAATCATGAAATATCGATGATATAGTACATAAATAACTAGTTTATTTTCATCGTCATTCTAGTATATGTTTATTATTGTTTGTATAAATGTAGTTTTTTTTATTTAACGTCATTTGGTATTGAATTAAATGCTTAAATATTGATTTGTAGAGTATTTCGTTTAGTTTAGGGGCAAGGCCTCCGAGAGGAATTCTATAAGGCGTTACAAAGCTGTTTTGCCCCCCCCCCTACACACTGCACAAACACCGTTGTCCGTTAGCCATCCTGTTTTCATCTGCTGTAATCCTTTAGTTTTAGCACACCATAATGTTCGCTCGGAGGTAAATCATAGAGTCAACCTATTTTAACTTAGAAATTTCGATACACATCTCTACCCAAGAAACTATCAGGTCTTCCTTGGCTCGCCACCGAGTCCCGATGCGATGCGCTGGTTGCATCCCTCTCTCAGGTATGTCGGCTGCATTTGGCGGCATTCCGCTGAATTTCGTGTTTTTACTATCACATTCCGGTAAACAGCAGTACCCTTAATTATCTCCCTGGATGTTCGCTCTCCAGAGAATGTTTTCCTCTTTTCGAACGGCGATCGCGAACAGTGGCTTTTTTAAAAAGAAAATCTCAAGATTTCCCCCTTTTTTTGAATGTGTCATTGTTCCAAAGGAGACACATCAGACCAAAGTTAGAAAGAAGTAAGTAACGTTCTCTTTATTGCTTTGTTTACACATAAAAAAGTTAATTAATAAAAAAATGTTTAAAAAGCAATGATAACTTCCCAAACAAACAGAAAATATTTCAGTTTCTTTGCATTTCTTATTTTCAGATTCAGAGTCAATTTAAAAAAAAAAAACGGTGTGCAGCATCGAATAAAATTTCAACGGATTTAATTTCTCTTGGGACTTATCTTTATTGAAATGGTCAACATTTTTTGAATCCAAAAGATATTTTTTTGAGATTTCATAAAATAGAATTAAAAAAATATTTCCATAAAACTTTCTTACAAAATACCCTTTTTATAACAAAATGAATTCAAAACTGAATACTCATATTCATTTAGTTAGAATTAATACACATCTGCAGATCTAAATAATCAGATATAGAAAATACCAAACTTAAACTAGCTTACGCCCTTTATCTTCCTTCTTACTCTTCCCATAAATACGGCAACTTTCCATTGCCCGACGCTCACTTTTCGGTCGACACCGATAAGTGAAGCCCACATGTCCGTTTAATTACCTCTTTGTTTAGCAGCTTCTGTCGCTCAATTCACAGTGATAATCTGGTCGCACGAACAGAATTTCCTTTTAGCTGATCTAAGGGCTAACAATAGAATCGCTAGCTAAACACTGTAAAACTCCCTACTATGGCGTAGCAACTCCTTTTCGTCCTTAGTTTACCGACGTAGAGTGATCCACCGTTTCCCCCTGGCAAACCAAAACTCAGTGCCATATCCTCGCCTCCGTAAACTTTGCATACCTAATC
>VCCN01006885.1:7587835-7601203 GCA_006491835.1 Architeuthis dux
GTGTTCGCATGTGGCTTTTCAAAGTTGAATTCACTGAAAATGCAGATCCACACACTTCACAAGCAAAAGGTTTCTCGCCAGTGTGAGTTCGCAGGTGTGTTTTTAAATGATAACGCCGTGAAAATGCAAATCCACAAACTTCACAAATAAAGCCTTTCTCTCCAGTGTGTGTAAGCATGTGAAACTTCAAATGTGACCTCCGAGAAAATGCTGTTCCACATACTTCGCAAGTAAAGGGCTTCTCCCCCGTGTGTGTTTGCATGTGATTTTTCAAAGTTAAACCAACTGAAAATGCTGATCCACAGACTTCACAAACAAAAGGTTTCTCTCCAGTGTGTGTTCGCATATGTGTTTTCAAATGAGAATTCCGTGAAAATGCTGATCCACACACTTCACAAGAGAAAGGTTTCTCTCCAGTGTGCATTTGCAAATGTCTTTTTAAAGCTGAAGTTTCTGAAAATGCTGATCCACACACTTCACAAGAGAAAGGTTTCTCTCCAGTGTGCGTTCGCAAGTGTCTTTTTAAAGTTGAACTAACTGAAAATGCTGATCCACACACTTCACAAGCAAAAGGTTTCTCTCCAGTGTGAGTTCGCAGGTGTGTTTCTAAAGCTGAAGTGACTGAAAATGCTGATCCACACACTTCACATTTGTAGGGTTTTTCTCCAGTGTATGTCGCCATGTGTATTTTTATATTGCCAATCTATACCCTTCACATGTATAGGGTTTCTCTCTGCATCTACAAGAGTGTTTCAAAATTAAAACACCATGAAAATGCTTATGCAGACACTTTAAAAGAAAGTCTTTTTTCAACTGTATGTTGTCTCCAATGTTTGCCTGTATATCTTTTTAAAAAAGAAACTATTTTACATATATTTATGTATGGCCATCAAATGAATTCATTTCTCCTCCATTGCAATTGATATCTGTGAATGAAAAAGAAATATTATTAAGGAAAACTGCATCTTCATGCACTGTTTACAATTATAAATTCATAACAGTCTATGTTACAATAAATTCCAAGTTCCATTTCAACTCATAAATAGAATTTAAATGTGACTGTTCTTCAAACAGAATTACATGGAATAGAATTGAAATACTAGTATTTTTACTTTTTCAAAAATGTTATGTATCAGAAACAAAAAATATGAAAAAGTATTATACACAAGATTCAAATGGACGATCTTGCTTGTTACAGTTACATTTCAGATGTTGTATGGTCTGTCCTTCTTCAGGTGGTTTAATTTTTAAATTCATAAAACAATGTTGTGCATCCCTAGTCGATTTCGTTAATGGTTTAAATTCACACACACACAAATCTGAAGATTGCCAATAAAACTAATACGTTGTCAAAACAAAGCAATATTTTACTTTATTTTGCAAATTTACTCACTTAAGGCATCACCAATAAAACTCATGTCCATAAATTCAATGTACGGAAGATTAAAAAGAAAAGAAAAGATCAAGTTACAATTTCTTTTCCTCGCTGGAAAAAAAGAAAAGAAAAACGAAAATTCTGGATCTTTTCCATTAGTCCTCACCACAAAAACGAGAAAACTAAACCTAAACTTATCAACTTGTTTCAAACCTTTGACAGCATTAGATTCTTTCGAGTAAAGCTGCAAAAATCTGACAACTACTGAGCTGGAACCCAACTAAACAGATTAGACTAGCCGTTAAAGAGAACGGTTGAAATGTTTTGATTCTCCAAGATTAAAATGCTGTTAAAATTTGACCTCAAACTAACACCACGAGTTTCTTGTCGGCGAGAAAAAAAATTGCAACTCAATGTTTTTCTTGTTTTTAGGCGTAAGCTTTTGGCAGCGACTAACGAAAAAAAAACCACTTCCACAACAGTGGCGTAATTCTGTTGTAAATAAAATTAACATAATTATCAAGAGAATGATCTTTTGAAACATTTAATTTAAGAATAGAATTTTTCTTTACGTTAATTGAAAATGCTTCCACTAATTTTTCTTCATTTTTTTTAAACAGGAAAACTTTTCAATAATCAATTGAATTTCCATAGATTATTAAATGCGGCTGTGTATCTCGTGTTCAAAGATTTTCTATCGATATTCTTTGGTATTTTTTTAAGAAATGAAAAGGTCATTTTCAAATGCAAATATCTCCGTTTTTGTTGAGTGGACGAAAATAATTTTTATATAATTTTTTCCACAGTTCTTCTTCTTTGGGATAGTATGAAATTATTGTAGAAAAATGAACTTTTCTATTCGATTTACATGGACCTTTGTCCCGGGTGTCAAACCCCAGAAATAATTCTGTGACAATGAAATGCAGCCTTCTTCTTCTTAAAAGAAATGCGGCAACCTAGCGTCAAAAGGGAGAAACATTTGGAAACAAAGAAATTAAGTGAATGTTTTACTTACTTATTTTCGTCTTCTATTAAAGTAATACAACATTAGAAAGAAGGGGGGAAACTGTAAAACTTTAAATAAACTAAAATTTTCTGGGTTGAATTTCCTTTAAAAAATTGTTACGATCGATACATTGCAAAATGTCATCAAAATAGTCGAAGTCAAGGGAGATAATTAATAGAAACTATGAAAGCCCTGAAATGCTTACTTTCATTATTAGTCAGTAAAATTATAATAATTTATCCTTTATTTCTTTTTTCAGCAAGGAACAATTTTTAAACGTGACAAATTACTAAGGCAAAATTGATACAATCAATTCTATAATCTTTTTCTTTGACACATAAAGCAGAGGTTAGCCAGTTATACTAGCTGGCTATTACTACTGTGTATTGAATTTAATCCTCAATACATATCCGACACTCTTGGCTTCTTAAGCTTAGTAACGACCTATTTGGGTCTCCTTTGTAGCTGGGAAGGGATACTTATGTGTTCCCTACTAACGCCAGTGGTCAATAGTGTAGTGGACTCTGCCTGTCGGGATTACACCTCCAAAAACGTGGCAGCAGTCCTCTACAGCCAGCTCGGTGATGTCTCTCAAACATGTGCTTCAAGTGTATGTATACATATGTACACACACACGTGGATATCTGCAAAGGTAGCCATATTTTCGGGTTACACCTCCAAAAGGGGCAGCAGTTCTCTACAGCCAACTCGGGCATCTGCAAAATGGTGGTGTCTCTCGAACTTGCGCTTCTATACATGTCATACTTTAATATATATTACTGCACGGGTAGCCATACTATTGGGTTTACACCTCCGGAAACTGGGCAGCAGTCCACTACAGCCAGCATGGCACCTGCATTGGGGTGGCAGGCCCCATAGCAAGCTCAGGCTCCTGCCAGGAGAAGGAAACTCCCGTCAAACCTACAACCTAGGAACAATGCTGCTATCCGTGCCACAAAGGTGGATCATAGTGTGCAAACCCAAGGTTTAAAGGTTGGGGTTGACTGCGCGCAGGTTGCACTTCACCTTAAAACTCCATTGCGCAGACTATAGATCTTTCACATTCAGGCACAGCCTACCTAGGACCCAAACCTGGCAAACCCGTCCCGAATCTCTGTCCACGGGGCCAAGTCATATATATATATATATATTAATTCTCTGGGATACCATTGATAGCCAGATATTACAAAGCAATTCAAGAACAATTAAAAATGTGTATGACTTCTTAAATCTTTTAGATGCCTTTGAGAATAAGTATTTTTCATGCAATCCAAAAATGATTGAAGATGCATCTCTATTTACCTAAAGCGAATTTTATTTTGACATTTTTCAGTTTAACTTTTCCTACAAAGCATCTGGTTTTGACCTCTCAAATTTGGCCATTTTACTTACTTCTTTGTTGCTCTGCTACTGACCTATGTCTTCTAAAAGGTTGGAACTCAAAGTGGACAAAACCAATTCAATCGAACAAAACACTTGGCAAAACTTTCCTTGAATGGAGGTCCTTCTTGGGTTAGGATTTAGCCTGTTTGCCATTGTCTGCATCACTTCATAATCTTGTAAAATATCCACTTTTTTATCACCAGTCTCTAATCTGTCCAAAAATGGCAATATGTATTACCAAGTGTATAGAGAAATGCAGATGACCAATTTTGCTTTACTGTTGGCTTTTGTCAAATCATGGAGGACCCATTTTCCAAGTTTAGTCACCTTTCAAAATCTTTGCAAATGATGGTGATCTGCTGAATGGCTTTTAGCTAATTCTTCAACAGCACTATTCCTATTGAGTTCAGACAAAAGCAGGCCATCATTAAACTTAACACGGCAACCTATTCATGGAACATCCCTTCTACATTTATGATTTCAAACTGTCTTTAGCAATTTATTTTGCTTAAAGAATCTATCCCATGAACAATTCAGGTTTCTTCTGCAGAATTATTGACTTTTCTAAACACATAGAGCATTACATTGTGCTTTAGTGATGTCAACTTAGTAACTCAGTTAAAGTGTACAGTGATGATGTAACTTACACGTTCAAAACTGTACAAACAACTATTGTTATCTTTTAGGCATTTTAGAATAGCAAAAATATCATTTAATCTATTAGTATCATATTTCCGATATTACTACTCATTGAAATTCCAATTCATATAGAATGAACTGTTGTTGTGTTTTCATTATCAGATGGCAGTAAAGTTCTTCATTCAACAAAGCAGTGTTTCGTCCAAGCAAATGGCTATTCATACAAACAGGACTCCAATAACAATATGGCTATTTGCATCAAAATGCCATATTGGAAGATTTTCCAATCAGAACATAAGTTTGGCAGATTACAGATTTACATTGTCAAGTTTGTTAAACAACTTCTGATTAGACAGCACTGCTTCTATTTGTCATGGCCAATTTCAGAAAGAATTGATACTCCCCAACAAGATGAGATTAGACAGTGACAAACATTCTTTGTATTCTCTTGAGGTTATTCAGACTACACAAGACTATTATGTTTTAGTGTTCATTGGAATACAACAATAATTTGATGACACTAAAATACCTTTTGATCTGATGTGAAACCATTCTTCCTTTTGAATTGTATAAATTTACAAACCTTAAAAACGAAACATGTTTTACATCAGAATTTCTTTCTTTTATTTTAATATTCTGACAGCAAAACAAATAGACTTATATGAAATTTCCTAAACATTTATTATCCAATAATTGGTATATACATAACAGTAATCCATACAGTCTCAAACGTCAAAGTGAAAAATATTTGCAATATGAGGCAAGGTAAATAAACAAATTCTTATTACATGAAATACATTGTATAGAACTTGTGTTGTCCATAATTTTCAAAAACCTTTGACAATAATTTGGATGGTTAGAATTCACTTAAAAGTTCTACAAAATGATACACAAGAATTTGGAGTTGGATGAAAAGATGTTTTTCAAATTATACCAGATGTGTCCTAGAAAGTTTTTTTATGTTGGAGACATATGAGAAAAATCTTATGTTTCCAATGTCTCTAGTAATTCTATGTTTGGAAAAACAATGTTATAAAAAAAGAAGAAAAACCTGCACTGCTTTCTTCCTACTTATTGGCACAATCTCAAACAAAATTGGAGTGAAAATATAGGTTGTGATCAAATAAAAAAAAGCAGACAATTTCTTTGAATAGTTATCAGTTATAATCAAAATCTTTTTTAGAATACAAGCAGCTGTATGGCAGTTAAATAGTCGAGTAATATTTTATAAGTTATTATTACCCAATGATTTTGAAAAAGACTGTCATAAATTTTAGTAGTTATCAAATGTCATCTCTGAAAAAGATTAAAACAATACCAAAAGAACAAATTGAATTGGTGCCTGCCTTATAGCTTGTCGAATCAAAGATTTTAAATGCTGTGTAACCAAAACATCAAAGAATAATCATTTATCCATTATTTTATATGCAAAATCACTTTGTTTGCTGGTGTTCACATAAATGTGAACTTTACAAAAATTCTGATAAGAACATGGCCTCTCTCTTGTGTTCACATGTGCTATTTCAAATTTGAACACGATGAAGAAGCTGTTCCACTTCAATAACTGTTACCATGTGAATTCTTGAACTGGAATTCTGCAATAATGCAGATATATATATTTCACAAGTGTGAGGTTTCTTTCCAGTGTGTGTTCACATACTTAAGTTGATCTCACTCAAAATACGATTTCTCCCCAGTATGTATTCACATCTGAACTCATATCAACAAGTCACAAGTATAATGTTTTCTACCAGGCTTGGAATGTGTAACAGTTATTGAACATGCTGATACATGTGTGTTTTTAAAGCTGAACTCACAGAAAAAGCTGATCCACAGACTTTACAAGCATAGGGTTTCTCTCCAGTGTGAGTTTGTATATGTGCTTTTAAATGATAACGCTGTGAAAATGCAAATCCACAAACTTTACAAGTAAAGGCTTTCTCTCCTGTGTGTGTAAGCATGTGAAATTTCAAATGTGACCTCTGAGAAAATGCGGATCCACAAACCTCACAAGCAAAGGGTTTCTCTCCAGTGTGTGTTTGCATGTGTCTTTTTAAAGCTGAATTCACTGAAAATGCTGATCCACACTCATCACAAGCAAAAGGTTTCTCTCCAGTGTGAGTTCGCATGTGTCTTTTTAAGGCTGAATTCACTGAAAAAGCTAATCCACACTGTTCACATGCAAAAGGTTTCTCGCCAGTGTGTGTTCGCATGTGGCTTTTCAAAGTTGAATTCACTGAAAATGCAGATCCACACACTTCACAAGCAAAAGGTTTCTCTCCAGTGTGTGTTCGCATGTGGCATATCAAAGCTGAATGGTCTGAAAATGCTGATCCACACACTTTGCAAGCAAAAGGTTTATCACCTGTGTGTGTTCGCATGTGTATTTTTAAAGCTGAATTCACTGAGAATGCTGATCCACACATTTCACAAGCAAAGGGCTTCTCTCCAGTGTGTGTTCGCATGTGTCTTTTCAAAGCTGAATTCACTGAAAATGCTGATCCACATTCTTCACAGGCAAAAGGTTTCTCTCCAGTGTGTGTTCGCATGTGGCTTTTCAAAGTTGAATTCACTGAGAATGCTAATCCACACTCTTCACAAACAAAAGGTTTATCGCCAGTGTGCGTTCGCATATGTATATTAAAATCCCAACTGCTAAAATATGCTGATGCACACACTTCACAAGCAAAGGGTTTCTCTCCAGTGTGTGTTCGCATGTGTCTTTCTAAAGAAGAATTCACTGAAAATGCTGAACCACACACTTCACATGAAAAAGGTTTTTCTCCAGTGTGTGTTCGCATATGTGTTTTCAAATTGGAATTCAGAGAAAATGCTGATCCACACACCTCACATGAAAACGGTTTCTCTCCAGTGTGCATTCGCAAGTGTGTTTTTAAAGCTGAAGTTGCTGAAAATGTTGATCCACATACTTCACAAGAGAAAGGTTTCTCTCCAGTGTGCGTTCGCACGTGTCTTTTTAAAGCTGAATTTGCTGAAAATGCTGATCCACACACTTCACATGTGTAGGGTTTTTCCCCAGTGTGTGTTGGCATGTGTATTTTTAAATCAGATCTTCTTGGAAATGTTGATCCACACACCACACCAGAATAAGGTTTCCTTCCGGTGTGTGTTTGCATGTGTCTTTTTAAAGTTGAAACTTGTGAAAATGCTAATCTACACTTTGCAAAGAAAGGTGTTTGCATGTATTTTCTTAAGGTTAAACTTTCTGATAATCTTGTTCCACACACTTCATATTTGTAAGGTCTCTATCCGGAGTGTGTTTGCATGCATGCTTTTAATTGGGAATTCTGTAAAAATGCTGATCTGCATACAACAAAAGGTTTCTTTCCGGTGTGTTTTTGAAGGTGACCTTCCCGAAAGTCTTGATCTACATACTTTACAAAGGACAGGACTCTCTCCAGTGTTTGTTTGCATGTGCATTTTTGTATCCAATCGCCTTGAAAATGCTGATCCTCATAGTCAAAGAGTAATGTTTCTCACATGTGAATTTCACATTTGAAGTCATTGCTAATGATGGTTTACAAGCTTCACAAAAATACCAATCCATACCCTACACAAGTATAGGTTTTCTGTTTACAAGTGTGCTTCAAAATTAAAACGCCATAAAAATGTTGATCCACCCAATTTAAAAGAAAGTCTTTTCTCAAGTGTGTGTTTGCATATGATGATACACACACCTCACCAGAATTCTGTTTGTCTCCAAACCAATGTGTTTGCCTGTATTTCTTTTAACACAACTCTTTTTTATATATATTTACATATGGCCCTCAAATGAATTCATTTCTCCCCCACTGCAATTGATATCTGTGAATGAAAAAGACATATTATTAAAAAAAACATCTTCATGCAAGTTATAAATTCATAACAGTCTATGTTACACTAAATTTCAAGTTCCATTTTAACTCATGAATAGAATTTATATGTAACTGTTCTTCAAACAGAATTATATGGAATAGAATTGAAATACTAGTATTTTTACTTTTTCAAAGTTTTTATGTATTTTATGTGAGATAAAAAATATGAAAAAGTATTATACACAAGATTCGAACGGGCGTCCTCATCTTGCTTGTTAGAGTCACAACATTTCTGATGTTGTATGGTCCACTCTTGTATTCTGTAACATTAATGAAACTAAAATGACATTTAACTTACATTATTAATTCAATTTGATCCTTGTGCTTGATATTTTGATGCTAGATTCTCAATATTCGGATATTTTTGAGTTTTAGTCTTTTTTCTCCTTGCCTGTTTATATCAATTCTATGTACATCTTTCCTTTGACAATATTTTACTGATTGCACTAAAGCCACACAGAGACCACATGTTTTGGATAAAGCTGTTTAGTTGTACTTCATAACAACAATTCAGTCATTTCAGCTCTTTTGAATTTGTACCCATCATTGCATCTTGGTTCAATAAGTTCCTCTTGTATGTTTTCACTTACGGATTCTAAATCACAGTCAAAAAGATCCAGCATCCATGGCTTGACTTCAAAAGAAAATAAATCTGAAAAATCTGCTATTCAGCTCCTCTTTTGATAACAATAAATATTCTGCACAATTTCTAAGAGTTTGATTTGAAAGATGTCCAATTATTATTGTTAACTAGGGCATGCTGTTGGAGACCTTCTTCTGTAAACTGGTTAAAAAAAATAACAAATGCTTCAGTAAAGGCTTTCAGAACAGGTTTACAGTCAAGCAACATAAGAGAACCCCGGGCTCAGTAGATCATGACACACAGTGAATCATTATGATTTTTTACAAATGCAAATACACAATAGAAGAGCTACTATTTCATTTCCTCAAGTCAACACATCTGCCATCTTATTTTGTGAAAGATTCACCTGCTTGATTCATTGCTGTACAGTGTGCAAGCTAAGGGACTTAATTCTAAGCCAAAAGTAATATTCAGAGGCACTCTTACTTTTATTATAGAGCCACAACTAATCAGAATTTGGTACTTTCCGATTTCGTAGGTTGGGACAGACAAAAAAGAAATTTCATGGAAAATATTATATCCGTGTTACCCGAAACAATAAACATGCTGAAGATAATTCCATCATATTTATTAAATTCTCTTTCTTTTCCAACTTTTTACAAAACAAGCAATAATTTACATAGGAGACACACATAGTTTATTTTTTCAGGAGGATTGGATTAGATTTTAAAATGCTACATCACGTGACGGTGATGATTAATTAAATACAAATGCTAGAAAAAATTATGAAATTAGAATTAAAATTGGGAACGCTGTGTCATTATTTTAATATGATGGAGTTCTTCGGCACAGTTATTGTTTCAGGTAATACTGTGATAATATTTCGCAAGAGATTTTTATCATGTTTGTCCTAACCCACGAAATTGGACAGTCCCCAGAATTTCTAATTGTGCTATATGTAGTGAAATTAAGATTGTGTTACAATTATTTCTTGTCTCAACTGCAATCACTGTGCTTGCTCTTTCGGGGGATGTAAGGTTATCTTTCTCAATAGTATGTTTGGAGCTCAGTGAATTGATGCACAGTGGATAACTTCAATTCTTTTAATTAAAATTGAACCTGTCAATTGATTTCATGTAGTTTACTTGAAAACTAAAAGAGCATTTTAATTTTACTTTTGTATCATTCTTTTTTCTTTTCTTCAATTACTTTTGAGACTGAGTGAATGTGATTTTCTATAAATGTTTCCTTTGGTGTGCCTTACTTTTGCCAATGAATGTTTCAGAGATTTTTATGAACACTTTTTGTAACAGTCTACAATTCAACAATACTTTAATAAAATGTTAGTTGGTTTCACTCTGAGACTTCTTTGAATCCCTTAATCTTATGTTGATTCACTATTTCCTGGGGGTTGAATCACTGTGTACTAGGGCTGGTGCACAATGGATCAGAAATAAAATTTAAAACAGGTGCCTGCCAGCAGCTAACTTACAAATATATTACTTTCTTATCTTCATATAAACTATTGAGTTGATTTCTTTACCCAAATATATTAATAAAATTAGCTTTTACCTACAATTCATTTTTTCTGATTCACTTTTCCCCAGTTTCCCCATAAGTATTTGTCTTGAAGCTGAAGTGAAAGATAAGTATAATGAGTTGCTTTGTTAACACTTCCAAACTTCCCCAAAAAGTTGGTCATACATGCTGTGAGGTTAATTTTATTAACTGCTTTAAATAACTATTGCCAATGATTCATGAAAAACTGGACTAATATTTTTGGCAACTGAATGATGGCAGTGTGTGGCACAATGCACTGTAGGAATTGAAAGATATACATTTTTCAAGTGGGTAATAAAAGATTTTAATAAAAACATTTCTTCTCAGTTTGCAGTCTTCATCTATAAAACAGATGTATGCCATAAGAATAGCTCTACTATCACTGACCATTGATTCATCAATTTGAACTGAGAATTTTCTTAATTTCCGAATTGAATGATTGCTCAATGGTAATGCTTTTAAAACACTTGATGAAACACGGTTTTCATGAGAATTCCAAAGGCAGGTCATATAATCAGCAACTCTCTGAACATTTCCAGTTTTTTGCAATGATTTGTGCAATTTCATAAGACGCAATTATTCCATTTTCATTTGTTAGTACTTTTTCTAAATAAAGAAGGAACAGTTTTCAGGGTTGAAAATTCTTTTAAAAATATTTGAAATAGTCGATGAGTTTGTCCATTTTCTTTTCAAATGCTCTAAAAGTCTTGAAAATGAGCTGTTACATATGACACACAGACTTGTTTTTAATCAAATGGTCTTTCAACAAAATCATAAGACAAATATTCCTCCAGATATTGTCTACACTTCTTTTCAGCAGCCATGATTAATGATGGGAGAGATATGAAAGTATAATAAACAAGTAATGCTGTGTTCACTTTTAACATAAGTCATTCAATTAAATAAATATGTATTTTTTAAAAATTGTTTTAATTATTAATTTCCATTTGCATGTCATTTCATAATAAATTATTTAGAGTGGATAATTTGAGCTTCAGGGTGACCTACGCATGCTTGCTTAATGAAATAACATAATAATAGAAACGGAACAGCATTTGATTCAGTAGAACACATGACAAATTTCAACTCAATGTGAGAGCAGGATATTAACAAAAATTAAGTAAAGATTTGCTGTAACTATTTATGAAACTCATACTGCAATAATTTAACCACACAAAGACACAACTAAAATAAAATTGGAAAAGAAATGAGACAAGGGGATGCAATTTTGCATAATTTATTAGAGCATGCCCTGAAAGCATCTCCCGGGAAATGACCTGGGAAGGAATGAGAGTAAACATAAACAGAGATGATTTGAACCGTAGACGGTTCAAATCATCTCTGTTTATGTTCGCTGATGACACTGCACTAATATCAGAATCATCAGATGAGTTACAAGAAATGTTAAATTATCTGAATAGGGAAAGTCTCAAGGTAGTGTCAAAAATGGAGATGAGCAGGACACATAGCAAGAAGAGAGGATAACACCTGGCAATGCAATTTTGTTCCTGGGTAGTGAGTGTTATTTTCTAATTGCTTATGTGTAAAAGTATAGATAATGGCTATTATTCCCTTCACACTTTACGCTACCTACAAGATAAGTGTCAAAGATATGTACTTTGAGGGACAACCCACAGCCCATTTTATCATAGTTCTTCACCATAATCTCAACCAGCTCCACATAGTTTTCGGTCTTGAAGCCACAAACCATTGTGACAAAACTGTACCCAGCTCCTTCATCCTCCCTAGTGAGCTTCTTAGCTTGAACCCGAGGATCTTCTTTATTGGTGGTCCATCAAAGATACTGGCTTTGACCCTTGAGACTACTCTGCTAAGATATGCGGAACCTACAAAACATATTTCAGCATGCCTATTGGGGATCAAGATAAATTCTGAGCACTTCTTTTCAACTGCTATACAACAGTGTCAAGACCTTGTTGAATGCTTTGAAGTATGAGTACGGCTGGGAGGTCATTTTATACTTTGAGGGACAACCCACAGCCCATTTTACCATAGTTCTTAGTTACCATAATCTCAACCAGCTCCACATAGTTTTTGGTCTTGTGATTGCCCTGGAAGCCCCAAACCACTGTCACAAAACTGCACCAAGCTCCTTCCTTCTTCCTAATCGGTGGTCCATCAAAGACACTGGCTTTGACCTTTGAGACTACTCTGCTAAGGGGGCCTACAAGACATATTTCGGCATGCCTATTGGGGATCAACATGAATTCTGGGCACTTCATTTCACCTCAAAATGGTGCCATTCCTTATGGGTCTCCAAGTTTTCCTGCTATCTTTGCCTTTGGGACTGCAGGAACGTCTTGGCACACCATCAATGGTGGGACTGGCCATAGCCACCCAAATTCTTTGTGGGGATGAACAATGTTACGTGGGAGCCACTGGTTGATCCCTGGAAGGTGTTGATGACACCATTGCACATAAAACTAGGCCTCATGAAACAATTAGTCAGAGCTCTAGATAAGGAGTTTGCAGCTTTTAAGAACCTTTCATGAGCTGTCAGAGGCAAAAAAGATAAATTATAAAATATCAATGTTCTAATCACAAAGTTTGAAGGGAATACTAGCCATTTTCTATACGTTTTAGACATAACACTCACTACAATAATAACAGTTTAATTTGAAAAAACAAAATTTACTTTCATATGTTAATACTGTCACTCAAAAAACGTAATGTAATTGTCTGTAGTTTTCAAAACAATACAGATTACTTTTTTTAAAGTTATTTTTTCTCTCAAAAAGAAAAGATCTTTTTAACAAGAATTTTGAATTATTTATAGACTTTAAAAAGATTTTGCGAAATCAATACAGCATGTGGTTTTTGCTTCTCAAGTTTTTTATGTGTTCTTTATGTGTTATCAAACAATTTTGTGCATCCATAGTCGATCTCGTCAATGGTTTAAATTCATACGCACACAAATAAAATGGCA
>VCCN01006885.1:7642687-7653680 GCA_006491835.1 Architeuthis dux
GGTCACAAGGAAATCATGCAGATCTGTTATTCTTAAGTCATATTCTAAAGGAATAAAGACACATCTTTTTATTTTAATTCTTAAAACATCTTTTAATGTGCCCACAGAAGGAGTGCCAAATATTATCATACACTGTACAAAGCATTATTAACAAAATACAGAATTTCATTAAAATTTCAATATTATATCAACAATACAAAATTTCAAAACAATTTCAACAAAATTGTAGAATTTGACTAAAATGAAATTTGGTTTACGATTGAAGTGAAAGCATTTTTTCACATCAGCATGAAACACAATTTCACTTCAGTTCACAAACTCAATTTGGCATCGGTAACAAACCCAATTTCATTTCATTTACAAACGCTTTTTTATGATTTCTAAATTTCAATCAAGTCACAAATAGATTTTTACTCATATTTTGCAGTCACTGATCAAATCTTCTGTCACAAATAGTTTTATTACAGAAATTACAGAAACAAATAGTTTTATTACAGAAATTACAGAAACAAATAGTTTTATTACAGAAATTACAGAAACAAATAGTTTTATTACAGAAATTACAGAAACAAATAGTTTTATTACAGAAATTACAGAAACAAATAATTTTATTACAGAAAATAATGTTGCCATATGCTGCCAAATGCTGATAATTGTTATCAAAAGTGGAAAAATATGGATGCTTTCAACCTTTTTCAATTGGATATGAAAGAATTTGAATTTGGCTCTTATAGACCTGGCAACTTTCCTCCTCCCACACTCCCTTCCTTTCCCCCTTCCTCTTTGCTTTGCAAGCAGCTTCTTTCTTTTCCCACTCTCTCAATAAAGTACATAACCCGTATTTGCAAGCAGCTTTCAACTTTTTCAATTTGGTTTAAAAGAAAATAAATTTGGCTTTCGTAGAGCTCTCTCTCTCTCTCTCTCTCTCTCTCTCTCTCTCTCTCTCTCTTTTTTCATTTGGTCTGGAAGAAAGTGATTTAGGTTCTCATAGATCACTCTCTCTCTGCCTCTCCCACTTACACTCTTTTTTCATTTGGTCTCTCTCTCTCTCTCTCTCTCTCTCTCTCTCTCTATGGATGCTTTCAACCTTTTTCAATTTGGTCTGAAAGAAAATTTGGCTCTCATAGACCTGGCGACATTTGTCACAAGTAAAAGCTGGTGAAAATGATTGAATCAGGTGGGATAAAAAGATGCTGAAAAAGGACAAGCAGCACTTCACACCTAAAGAATATAGATAGTTGATACAACACCACAGCTAACTACCCGATATGTATAGCTTTCCTAAGATACACAAAACAGACATATCACAAAGAACTTGGCCAATTCAGTTTAACTGATTGGGGGGGCGCTCAATTTGTCGTCACTAATGGTGAGCTTCCTAAGATACACAAAACAGACATACCACTAAGACCAATTGTTAACTGCCTTGTCTGGTATGGTGGACCATATCTGGTGGGGTGAAGATGTACAATAACCTCTATGGGGGGAAGTCTGAATAATAAACAGAGAATGCTGATGGAGAGTGAGAAAATTGAAAGACTTGACATACATCAACTTGTCAGCTAAATGTATAAGTCAGATCAGTGTGGATTTCAGCTCAGTCTGGCTTTCACAGGATAGAAGTTCTTGAAGAAGGCCATAGAATGGATTGGCCAAAACCTTATGGGAATAACAAAAATAACAAAAAGAATAAATTAAACTATTTAGATAAACATCTTGTCAGAAAACATTTATTTATTTCAAATTAGGATAAATTCAAAATAAAAATATTTTATGAAAAGGTATTCTACTAGCATCCCTCCTCACATGTACAGTTATGACTGAAATTATTGGCACAGTCTAACCTTTCTTGATTTATTAAAAATAACTACCAAAATAATTGAGTAGTAAAGATTTTCTGCAAAACAGATGTAACTATAGGTATGAGATTAGTAAATATATAAACAGAAATTTTAAATATTTCATTTTAAATAATTGTAAACAAAAGAAAAAATAATTGTATGTCCAAAATCAATGGCACAAACAAATTAATAGTCTATTATATATCCTTTTTGAGCTATAATTTTTTCTAATCTTTTTCGAAAACCTGTTACTAGATTAGAACAAACATCTGCAAGGATATTTTGTCACTCTTCATGTGCATAATCTTCAATTTGTTGTAGATTTGTTGGTTTTCTTGCTCTTACACGTTTTTTCAATTTATTCCATAAGTTCTCAATTGAATTCAGGTCGGGAATCTGTGTAGGCCAAGGTAAAACTTATATAGCTGCAAAAAGGCAACTTAGATATTCTAAAAGCAAAGATAACCAACTGTACGAGTCATGGATAGCGGAATGAGAACAATCTACCTCCGTGGATTAAAAAATGCAGGCTCAGCACAATTTAATTTTGGGGTCCCCCATCACCTTTCGTGTGGGACATTTCAAGCGCTCTTGGGGGCCCTCTAGTGGTCATGGGGTCCTAAGCAGCTGCTTAGTTCACTTATGCGTCGGATCAACTGTGGAAAAAAAGGATTTGGTTTGAAATTCCCAGAGGATTACTAACTACGACAAACACTTGAAAGAAGGCCGGGGCCGAAACGTTGTGTCAATAACAACAAAGATAAGGACACTAGTGCATAATAATACCAATTCCTCGCTTTCGAACCTACTACACCTGGCAAAATGGTAAATAAATCACAAAAGAACCTTTATTCATTCAAATTTACAAATAAAAAAATTAAATTATTTAATTAGTATAAATTAAATTAAAATATTACTTATTTAAAAAAATACAACCTTTAGGTCTGTGACTTTAATTCCGGTGGGTTCGGTTACGTTTTGTAGGTAGTTGAAAGTAACCGTACTTTATTTCCGTGACTTTTGTTTCTGTGACTTTAGGTCCGGTCACCGCTTATCCTTGCACAAAATGTGTTTTACGTTTTACGTCAACCGCTAAACAGCGTTTTTGTACAAAAGAAAACAAACTACTCCCCAAAAAACAAACCATGTTAAAGTCCCGAAACATAACACTTGTTTCAATGTTTTGGTTTTAACTTTGTTATTTTAATGGAATTTTTAAAAAAAGTTTCTGATTCGGGGGGCTATTTGAAAACGCTCCCCGCCGAATGAATGCGGGGCCCCAAAAATCTTTAGTACAGTACAGTTTCACCTATTCTACTGGCAAATCTCACTAAACGTTGGCGGGCCCCCTCAAGAAGCCAAGCCGCCTGGCTCCCCAAATCCCCAGCTAAACCTCTGATCTGATTTCTAAAAATACAGATTCCAAGAAAATAAGTTACAGCATTTACAATAACAGGGGAAAATGTTCATTTTTTAAAATGATTTTAACAAGAGAAGCGGTCGTCCAAATTCACCCTATTGTATCATTGGTAATAAAATAATCGCTTACTGTGTATCTTTTTACACAAGGTACAGATTTTTGTTGGATACCGTTTTAAACGATTTATTTTATTTTCTAAAACTTTATATCATCAAACGAAATATTTTCTCCTAGATAATTTAACATTTCTATTGTGTTTTTTTTCTTCTTAATTTATTAATGGCGTTTTCTTCGTGCCATTTCCCCCCTTTAACAATATTGTTATGAAATTGAACGAATAATACAGAAATTATTTAGATTGACAGAGAAATCGTGACAAACCGAAGGAACCGACCAAATTCGGACAATACTTCAGAACTAGAAAGAAAAAAACGGTTAGTTATTTCGCCTACTTTATATTCATCATTGTTGCCTTTTCAGGTGGAGGCTCCAGGGGGTCCAGACCCCCCCCCCTGCTGGGGCTATTTACATTTTTTAAAAATATCTATATAAAGAAAATTTTAACAATGTAGGAAGAAGGTGGTCCCGATATTGTAAATTGTAAAGTTTCACACCCTCGTCACTTGATATTAAGAAGAACGGTACACAAATGAAAAGAAATAAGAGAATTAATGAAAGAAAAACAGAAGTAAATACATATTGTTATTGCTTTGAATAGATTAAATTGTTGAATCGTTTTTATCTATGCGTCGTTTTTAACATCAAGTGAGCGAGGGTGTGAAATTTTACAATCGGAACCACCTTCCCTTCTTTGTGCCAGAAATTTTATAAATAAACCAAATCCCAAATAATCATAAATTTGAAAACAAAAATGTATTATTTTCTCAAGATATCTTCCGTTGTATTCTTTAAATTTTTTATTTATTGTTTCTCTGTGGTAAATTTCTTTGATTCATTTTTTTACTTTACTCTTTTTTGTCAATTCTAATGCCCTTTTTTTAGCACTTGAATTGACAAAAAAGAGTAAAGTAAAACAATTATAATCAAAGAAATTTACCACGACTCAAATGAAAAATGCCGGATCACATTTTATTTTCTTGTTTTCCCATTACATGTATTTAAATTTATCAGCTGTAAAAATAATGTTTTCCATTTTCAATTGAAGACAACAGCAGTTTGTTAGATTTTTGGTAAAATGTTTTATATGAAATAAAAAGCAGTTTTCCTCGCTTTTCGAATTGTTTTTCTTTTTCTCCTATGGGGGTTTGCTATCTGCATTTTTTCTTCTTTTTGACACTTACATAAGAATTATTGTTATTGTATAATCCTATCTTGTTCGTATTTTCTCAAAATTAGAATTGTATCAAGAAGGATTTTCGTTACATTAGTTTATTATTTATTTTGAGTAGGTGGAAATTTTATATTTTTAAAATTGGTTTTCGTCTTACTAAATCTGTTAGACTTGGAGGTGACATATTTTGCTGTTATTCCGGTAATTTAACTAATTCTGGGATTATGTATTATTATGTGTACTCGTTAAGTTTTCACACTAGTAGTGACTGTGGTGTGGTGTGGTGGCTTTCACTGGAGATCAAGTGAGTTATAGCAAGTCTCCTCAATATCCCTGGACTCTTCTCACGCTCAGTCAACGTTGCCAACTATTTTGAAATTTTTATATCCAACATTGAGAAAAAAATCCAAAAATATCTAGCTGTTCCAGAAAAATATCTTTAAAAATATCCAAAATTGAGGCGAAAAAATATCTATACATCGGGACCTGAACTTTACCAAATATCTAAAAAAAAAACAAGGTTTAATCAAAATAATCTAAAAATATCTGAGTCTCATCAAAAAAATATCTAAACTGATATCCGATATCTAAATATGCAACAAAAATATCTAGATCTAGATATAATATATCTAAATTGACATCCAATATCTAGAAATAAGGGATTTGGATAAAATATCTAAAAATATCTAGATTTTGCCCCCAAAAATCTAAAAATATCTGAGCCTCATCCAAAAAAATATCTAAACTGATATCAGATATCTAAAAACAATTTTTTTATTTCTAAACGCAACAAAAAATATCTAAATTTAGATATAAAATATCTAAGTTGGCAACGCTGTGCCAGTATTCTAGTTGACTTTTGTAGTGCTGTCATCTGGATGGTCTTGGTCTTTCCCCAGATTCCCAGTTCCTCCGACCTCGTCGCTAGGCTCTTCAAGGACCATGATTGGTACTACTGTCACTTTCATGTTCCATAATTTGTTCAGTACAAGGTCAACATACTGATGTAGCTTTTTAATATTTTATTATCTATCTATTTATTTAGCTGTTTCATGAGTGTTGCATTATGTAGAAAATTCTTGAATAATTTGAAAGTTGGAATATGATATATTTTTTAAAATCTTATAATTTTTCTACTGCTGTTTTCTGCAATTTTTAAAGCGTTAGTACCAAACATGAAGCAATTCCATATTGATTCCATATGAAAGAATAATCAGAGAATAAACAAAAGATTTAGTTTCTTTTATTACTATAAACTATAAGATTGTATTTTTGAATTCTATTTAATTTCTAGTTGTCTGATATACTACCATATATTTTCTTAATGTATTCAAGCTTTGCTTCATAAACAGATGTTTGATTTATTAGTATTGAGATGTTCAAATTTCTTAGATGAAGTATTGTCCTTATTTTAAATTTTTGACTAGTTATTCCTTCAGCTTGTTTTTGTAGCTGGCGATCTCGTAGTCTAGCGTCCCAAATTAATACGGTTATTGTGAGGTCACTCAGTTACTATTTTGTTGTAACTAACTATCAAATCTAATAAAAGAACTTTTCAGAGTTATTTTTTTCAACAATATCAACATTTGTTACTGCTATTTGTGTTTTTATTCATGCAATTTAAAAAAACAAAAAACATACAGGTTGAGTATTTTTTATCAGGAATGCCTGGGACCAGAAGTATAATTTTGGAATATATACATAATGAGATATCTTGGGGATGGGGCTTTTTATCACAACTCCCAGATTGTCATTCCACAAAAGAAATACGAGTAAAGAAATTAATAATAATTGACAATGCTTCATCTAAGAAATTCAAATAATATTACAATTAATACTACTAGTGTATGTAAACAAATATGGTGGTGTATCAGGAATATAGTTATATGGTTAGATTTGAATCACTGCAGCCATAGATCTTTGTAGCCTAATTGGTGAGGCAGCTGTGACATTAAGACAAGCTCTAGAGGATAAGTGATGTCTGTTTAAGTCTTGCTGGAGGCATATTCTTTATTTCCGATCCATGCTGCTTACTTACAATCATGGAATGATGATCTGTGAATTGTGATAAAAAGCAACTGAAATCAAGATGAAAGAAATACTAGTAAAACAAATCAATACTGATTGATAATTCTTCATTTAAGTAATTCAAATAATAGAAAGATGTTGCCAGATATACATTTGATTATTAAAATGTTTATTTCATCTAATTAAGTCTTTGAATTTGTATATCCTTTCTTAAATGATATTGCTTGCCAAATTTTTTTTATACAATTGAACTCCTTCATATTCTTGATATTGTTAATACAATGTTTCGACAGATTCATTCTTCAGCCTTTGTCAGGTGTATAATTTATAAGAAGTGGTAACTCGTGTAGATTTATTATCTTATGTTTGAAAGACCAGATGGTGACTTGATGTGAACTCTTTACTTTGCTATGAATACCATTTATTAGATAATAAATAAAAATCAAATATTTAGAAAATTTCCTACAGGTCTATCCCTATTGGTGTCAGTATATGAGAACAAGCAGAAAAATGTCCTGCTGGTCTGAGACAGAAAAATGTAAGAAAGAAATTGTTTTTAAAACAATATCTTCATTAGTTTTTAGTTTTTTGAAATGTTCACAGAACGAGAATAGTTTCACATCAGCTGGAAATTATTTTAGATTCATTAAATCATTGTTCTTTGCAAAAATGAATTTTAAAACACAATACCAGTTTAAATGGCTTCCCTAAAAAGGAAATCTCACCAACTGAAGTGAGATTACAAATTACTCCCAAAATCTTAAGGTTATGTAGGAGAAATATATGGTTTGTAGGAAAAGAATATTACATGCACTCTAAATGTAAGTATTTGTAAATAAAAATGTTTATGTAAAATGTTTATGTAATCTTATTCAGTTTTTTTTATGTCTTTTCTTATATGATATTACTTTCTTTTCACAGCATCGTGGAGAACATTTTCGTTTTGAGTACATCGACTTTTCTTACTACTGGATATAAAAAATAATTACAAAAAGCAGTAGAATATGACAGCGGATTTGAAAATCCACATTCAAGGACAAACTGAAAAAGAAACCATATTTCTGTGAGGTTTGTTGATCTCTTTTCACATTCTTCTATTTTACAAACACATCCTGGAAAGAAACCATATTTTTGTGAAGAGTACGAATCCTCCTTTATATAGCAGTCACATTTGATAGGACACATGCAAGCACATCCTGGAAAGAAACCATATTTTTGTGAAGAGTACGAATCCTCCTTTACATAGCAGTCACATTTGATAGGACACATGCAAGCACATACCGAAAAGAAACAATATTCTTGTGAAGTATGTAACTCTATCTTTTCACTGAAATCACGTTTAGTGAGACATGTACGAACACACACTGGAGAAAAACCATATTCTTGTGAAGAGTGTGGATATGCCTTTTCACGAACATCAGCTTTAAAAAGACATATGCAGTTACACACAGGAGAAAAACCATATTCTTGTCAACTATGTGATGCTACATTTTCCCTGAAATCATATTTGGTGGTACATGTACGAACACACAGTGGAGAGAAACCTTATTTTTGTGAAGAGTGTGGATTCTCATTTGCACAATCATCAGCTTTAAAAATACATATGCGAACACATACGGGAGAAAAACCATATTCTTGTGATATTTGTGAATCTGCGTTTTCACAGGCGTCTGCTTTAAAACGACACATGAGAAAACACAGTGGAGAGAAACCTTATTTTTGTGAAGAATGTGAATCTGCATTTTCCCAGTCATCAGCTTTACAAATTCATATGCGGACACACACTGGAGAAAAACCCTTTTCTTGTGATATTTGTGAATCTGCATTTTCACAAACATCAGCTTTAAAACGACACATGCAAACACACACTGGAGAGAAACCATATTCTTGTGAAAAATGTGGATCTGCATTTACTCGAAGTTCACATTTGAAGACACACATGCAAACACACTCAGAAGAAACATTTTCTTAAGAGATTTGTATGCATTCATCTTGAATAATTATCTCTATGCAAAACTTAAGGATACCTTTTGAAAAGAATTCATAATATTTTAATATATGTAAATTTTAAGTTGTAGAGACATGAAATGATATACTGGAAAATAAATATAGTTTGGAATAATATACCTGCAATTTCTTTGAGTTGTTTGTAAAAACAAAGCTAAAATCTCATTGTGTTTCATGACTTTTGTTTTAATTTTGTAATTCGGAAGAAATACATTTTTAAAATGTTTCCAAATTCTCTGTGAAGTAAAAAATCTTTTAGTATTTTGCTTGAAAAGTTGCATTTCTGGTAACTAAAACAGTTGCGATTTCATCTTTGTTTATTATTTTTTTATTAGATGAAGCATTGTCAACTTTTTAATTTATTGACTAGTATTTTCTTTCATCTTAAATTTTAGTTAATTTTTATTGCAATTTTGCTCAGGCCATCAATCTACGGCAGTGGGTCAACAGCATGTATTGGAAAATAAAGGATGAGTTCTCAGTGAGATTTTTGCCCCCCCCCCCACAGAAATTGATAATAAATATAAAATCGTTGCTACTAATACTACTAGTGTATAAACAATAACAAATATGGCACTGAGAGATATTGGGGAAGAATGAAGGGTATGTTTAATGCTTTTGCTGCATTTGCATGAGCTGACGCACATGCAAACACACTGAGAAAAAACATTTTTGTAGGCATTCATCTTGAATAATTATCTCTATGCAAAACTTAAGGATACCTTTTGAAAAGAATTCATAATATTTTAATATCTATAAAGAAACGAGTTATATATCGGGGGACACCTGTATTAGCAGGTTGACATCCATCACTTCCCTTGGCTATCCAATATTCACAATCACAACCATCTAGGTTGTTTGGCCATTCATCAATATCATTAGAGTACTTGTTCTTTTCACTTGTTCTTTCGTATTTAATGGATGCTTTCTGCCGATCTAGTATTAGTTCCTACATTTCCAGCTTCAGTCGTTATAGTACCATCACCATGAACATCAAAACATTCTGTCAATTTACATGTTTTTGATATCACGAGTTGGTCTCTTCTTTCCTTCATTCATTTTACATTTGCACTCCCAGAAGCATTATGACATCCAATATCTCCTGCTTTACGGCTCATTACTATCTGTTATCACATAGATACTACACTCCCATAAATTACTGTTCTAAAATAACCACAATTAAAGGTAATAATTAGCTAAAATCATTAACCTCAAGAAAAACCTGTTTCTCTACATTCAATGATCTTTGGAGAGTGGGACTAACCTGGGGGAACATAGAGGATGCTGCCATGGATCATTTTAAATGAAGAAAAACCTCTGCCCAATATGTATTGTGGCATGGGAGGACCTAAAATAAACTAACTTTATAAGTGTTTTCGGACTGTTGTCCTCATCTCGGTTCGTCTTTTGAACACAACGTTTCGATCGTTGTACCCAACGGCTTTCTTTAGGTGGGTGTCATAAGATGTGATGTTTCGGAAATCTGAGGTGGGGAGTCGCCACCGTCAAAGTCTGAGGATAGAATGTCCCCATTCCGCTGTCTAATTTCAGGAGGAAACAATTGCTAGGTCAAAACAATGTTGTTGCCCATTTTTGATGTCATAATTATGTGGATGTCTGAGATTGGTGCTACAGGAGCATCTTTTTAAGGGGTCAGTTGACCATCTATGAAACGTTGTGTTCAAAAAATGGCCAGAGATGAGGACAACAGTCTGAAAATACTTATACATAATGATAATCCCTCATCTAAAATATTCAGATGTAAACTAATTTACTGGAAAATTGTTACCAGATTAACCAAGGATTAAACTAGAAAGACTAACTTAAAATTGTAATAGAAAATGTAATTATACAATAAACACAAAAATATGAAAGTTAAATAACAATTCAATATAAAGAAGTTATCATTAAATAATAATAATAATTTAACTTTTATGTAGATACATCTATAAGTCTGTAAAATAATGATGAAAAAACCTTTTTATACAACAAATACATATTTTTCAACATAAACTTCTTCCTTGTCATTGCACTTAATCAATGCTTCTCCATTAATTACATTGATCAAACATTATACAGTAAAAATTTCAGATCAAAATTCAGCTGTGTCAGGCTATGGTCTTATTGATTAACCCTCAAATTTCCCCCCAAATCAGAATCTGCCGTACTGAAAACTAAAAAGAAAAAATGTCTAAAATGATTTTTTAAAAAACACATGTGGCTTTTATAGAAACCAAACACTATTTTCAAATATATTTATGAAAAAATATCTTTATGTAACCATGTGAAAATGATGATGGTAATTTATCATTTCTTCAGTATTATATCTTTACAAAATAAACATTATCATTAAAATGGATTTATAATATGGAATATTTGCAAAACAATTCATAAATAGAATATACT
>VCCN01006885.1:7712989-7731928 GCA_006491835.1 Architeuthis dux
ATTCCACAACCTAACACAAGTAATCGAAGAAAAGGATCTAGGTGTGATAGTAGATGAGCAGCTAAACTTCAATAAACATAGAAGAAAAAATCAATAAAGCAAACCAGATGCTTGGTGTAATCCAAAACCTATTAAAATATATGGACACCATTATATTCAAATATATGGACACCATTATATTCAAACTGCTTTACAAAACCCTGGGCAGACCACATGTAGAATATGCAAGCATTATCTGGTTTCCACACACCATGAATACTGAGACATGTTAGAGAAGTTGCAGAGGACAGCCACAAAACTGGTGCCACAACTAAAAGACCTGCCATATGAAGACAGATTCAGAATACTACAGCTACCCAATCTACAATACAGAAGATTGAGAAGTGATGTGATACACATCTACAAAATGACACACCGCATGGTAGAAATGGATGCAGACACTCACTATAAGATGTGCATACAGAGCAAACTCATGCTACAGAGAACACTAAGAACAACAAACAGAGGTCACTGTCACAAATACCAGATATAACACCACCCTTGTATTAGAGACAGATTCTTGACATCAAGATCCCTTTCATACTGGAATTCCCTTTCAGATGAAACAGCAAACTCTGTTAAGATGTTTAAATACAACCTAACAAAATAAACTAGTTTACCACACAGATATAAACATTTCTAAAATACTCACACTTTAAATGCCAACCCCTATTACATCTGTTAGATGTATCTTCAGTTGGTATTCTTTATGATACATACTTTATGATAAATTATGCTTCTATGTTTGATTTTTTCCCCACTTTTTAACAGCCACTATAGGGAGATCAATATATCTGTTGCCTGATACATAGTTATTAGCTGGATTTTGTTCTGAATTTTTCACTGTACAATGTTCAATTGACAAGGAAGGAGATTATGTTGAAAAATAAATATTTGTTATGTAAAATAAATGCTTTTTTTCACCATTAGGCTATGGACTTTTGATATATCTTTGTAAGAATTGATTTAATTATAAACTTATCAAGTTATACAAAACGTTAAACAAAACAACTTTTTCTTTTAAATGATAAGCTATCTTGAATTATTACATCCCCACCCTCAAACCTTTTGGGTTTTAGCAAATAACAGGTGGGGGTCACATAAATGTAAATAATAGACACACAAAGATAGATATTACAGGGTTGGGAGGAGTTCTTCTCCCTTTAACGTAATAAAAAGAAAAAACAAATTAATGTTAACACTTACAGGAGAAATGGTATTCTTGTCTGCACTAGCCTTGGAGAATGCAATTTTTAAAGTCCACATTCCTGTCAAACAGACAATAGTTACTGCTGATGCCAACCTGGCACTGCCCTCTCTGGTTGACTGACGACTGCTCCTCTTTATCTTCAAATCCACATGGCTGAATGTCGAATCCTGCCCCAGACTGATTTCCACAAATCTCCAAATTGTCCAAGTCTGCATCTGTCCTTGTGGCCAGCTGGTTACTCTTTTTATATGTATTCATGGCCAAAGCCACATTTTTCACATGTTTACATACATCACATGACCCAACTGGGTGCTTTGCTTTCATTGAGGCAAGTTTAACATTGGCATATTACAGTGTATCATAAAAAACTAAAATTTAGGAATACTGTTTTCCTTTCTGCAATTAATATTTGCCTAATCCTTATTTTAAGTGCTGTACATGAGTGTAAATTCAGTTAATACAATTTTCTTCACTTATTGAATCACAATGTCTTTCTTTACCAAATATATTTTTTTTGTTATTTCTTTACAGATTTTCCAGCATGAAAAATAAAATCTCTTAAGTACTGACAGCATAATCATTTTGTAATATTGTCATCATGAATTGATGCAAATTTTGTCAATGAACTTGCATCAGAAAACATGGAAAAATATTCTGAAGACAAAGATTATCATTGCGAAATTTGTGGATATCCATTTTCAACCAGGTCAAAGTTAGAAAGACACATCCGAACACACACTGGAGAGAAGCCATATTCTTGTGAAGTCTGTCGAGCATCATTCTCATGGAAGTCTTCTTTGGTAGGACATATGCGAACACATACCGGAGAGAAACCATATTCTTGTGAAATGTGTGCATCAACATTTTCAGTAAAGTCACATTTGAAAAGACATATGCGAACCCACACTGGAGAAAAACCATACTCTTGTGTGTCCTGTGGATCTACATTTTCAAACAGTTGGGCTCTAAAAGAACATATGCGAACACACACTGGAGAGAAACCTTATTCTTGTAAGGTATGTGGAGTTTCATTTTCACAAAGAACACATTTGGTTGAACATATCCGAATACATACTGGAGAGAAACCGTATTCTTGTGAAGTGTGTGGATATTCCTTTACAAGGAAATCACACTTGGTACTCCATGCACGTAAACACTCTGGAGACAAACCATATTCTTGTGAAGAGTGTGGATCTGCCTTTACAGATAATTCAACTTTAAAAAGACATATCCTGACACACACAGGAGATAAACCATACTCTTGCGAAGTGTGTGGATTTGCATTTTCAGAAAAATCAAATTTAAAAAGACATATCCGGACACACACGGGAGAGAAACCTTATTCTTGTAAAGAGTGTGCATCTTCCTTTGCTGGGAAGTCAGATTTGGTTAAGCATATGCAAACACACACTGGTAAGAAACCATATTTTTGTAAGGTGTGCGAAGCTTCCTTTTCGGGCAAATCAGATTTGGTGATACATATGCGAATACACACAGGAGAGAAACCATATTCTTGTGAAGTGTGTGGTGTTGCATTTTATGACAACTCCAGATTAAACAGACATATTCGGATACACACCGGGGAGAAACCATATTCTTGTGAAGTGTGTGGATCTTCCTTTTCACAGAATTCAAGTTTGGTGAAACATTTGCGAACGCACACTGGAGAGAAACCATATTCTTGCAAAGTGTGTGACTCAGCTTTTTCTGATAACTCATCCTTCAGAAGACATATGCGAACACACACTGGAGAGAAACCACATTCTTGTGACGTATGTGGATCTGCATTTACAGTCAAGTCAACTTTGAAAAGACATATGCAAACACATTCTTGTCAGACAATATGTTCCTAAGAAGTTTTGATTATATTTTTACATCATAGACATTAATGCTATAAGTGAACGATTTACTAATGTAATTGCATTTTTTCAGATTCAATGTAAATAAAAGATATAATTCGTTATTATTGGAGGTTTTTGAGCCCTTAACAGCAATGGTTTCTACCCAAGAAGTTACACTAATTTTCAAGTATGATTTCATATTTGGACAATGCTGCTTAAGCTGCTAATAATGTCAACAAAGCATTTTGGGTGGACACTATTAGAGTGCAAACTGGTTAGCATTTTAATTTTTTAAAAAGTAAACAATAATAAAATAAATAGATAAAATTTAAATGAAAGGTTTCAAGGATTAAAAATGAAACCATATTAATTTTGGCCCCAAATAAGTTATTATAAATAGATCAAATATTATTTCAAGACCCAATGAATGTCAATGTTACCTACATTAACAATGGTATTTGAATTTTGAATGTCTCATGTTTTAGGTACTTGCACTCAGCTCATTACCACACTGGAATCTGCTTTAAAATTTGCTCACAGATTAAAAATATCTCATAATTATTCTTTTAAAGAAATAACTCACCTCAGAGAAACATCAAACATTTTTCACTAAAATAGTTTTGGCCAAGGCTGCTTATGTTCATTTCACACTAACGCCCTTGGGAAAGGTATGAATCCACATCTCCCCCCAGCTATGGGTAAATAGCAAAGCAGTTGGGGCCCTTTCACCCTGTAAGGCAGTCCATCTAATAGGAAGTCTGGATAATGGAGGAGAGTTGGGGTAGGCCACCCCATAAAACCTAATTGCTACTGACACCATAGCAGAGTGGTTGGAGCCCTATACTCCACAAGGAAACTACAGGAATAAACCAAACAAAAATGAGAAATTCTTCTGTGAGGTTCAAGCTACAGTGAATTTTCTATGTCAGCCGTACTTGATCTGTTGGTTATTCTGGGGTATTTGGCTGATCATCTGAACTTGAAATCGGGCTAATAGCACCTTATCAGGGCTATGCAACATCTGATTCTATATTAGAAACCGTCAACCAAAACTGTATCCCGGCTTTTCGAATGGTAACTTTATGCCGCTTGTTTGCTTTTATAAAAATGGTGAAAATAGCATCCAGTGTTTGTTTTGTGGCAAGCCATTATAGAGGCAGCATGCACCCTCTTCCTCTCTCTCCTACATACCAGTCTCCTGTACCTCTCACCACCTCAACCTCTGATGACTCAGCCACATCACTGTTTTTCTGGGTCTGGAAATGCTGAAAAAAATTTTTCTCATATAAATTAATGGTAAATGCTTTTTTGCTTTACACCATTTTGGTTTATGAAAGGTTTTTATAGGAATGCTCCACTATCGGATAGCAGAGGAAACCTGTATTAAAAACCATCAACCAAAACTGTCAACATAGGTTTCTTCAATCTTTAAGTGGTTCCAACTGGCTATCTATCTATGGAGCTAGAGAGCTAAAAATATTAACATTTATTCCTTATTATGTCTAGAAAAAACTTTTTTCTCCAAATCTCCCCCTCCCATTTTAAGGGGGGGTTCAATTTGTAATGCAAGTTTATGCTAAATTATTCCCTTAGTTTGTTTCCGGCAGTGTTCACACTTTTTTTTACTGATCACTGCAACAAAATGCAAGAGAAGTACTCTATTCATTGATCACCCCAACACAGTATGCTGCTAAAAGATGTGACAGTTTCTATTGAGTGACTAACCAGACCTGTTTCTAGTTTGTTAAAAAGATCTTAGCATAGTAGAACCAGGTAAGTCTGCTACATCAGACAAGAAACATCAAATAATAAATCTGGAATTTGATTTCAAAGTAAAACGTTACCGTTGATGTGTGAAGACAAGAAATTTTATAATCAGTTTAGGTGCAAATATATCTACATGACATTTAGTTGTCTATAATTTTGAGAAGAGTCATTAACATACCAACTTTTGTTCGGACAATCTAATCTCTTCTTCACATCCATGATGTTGACACAATGTTTCGGCCAATTCATTCTATTCACATATTACACCTGAAGAAGGCCTTACAATGAATCGACTGAAATGTTGTGTTAACATCACGGATGTGAAGAAGAGATTAGATTGTCTGAACAAAAGTTGGTATGATATTTAATGTTTGCAAAAAAATTGTCACTTTATCAAAAGTACCACTATTATTTACAAAAGTGTCAAGTCGATTGTTTTAGTTAGTGTCAATCTGTATATTTTGAACTTTTGATATTTTCTTTTCATTTATCTGTTTTCATTTATGCACCCTCTCGCTATGGTACGAAAGGAAGCTATCACAGATCTTGAACAAGAATAGAAATCATTTCAAGAACAATGAATACAGACAGCTGAACCAACACCACAGTAAGTTACCATATGTACAGCCTCCCTAAAATTCATAATGTAGCTATTCCACTAAGACTTATTGTCAGTTGCCGAGGGTTGCCATTCATTATGTAGACTGGCCGAATACCTGTCTTAAGGACGGGTTATTCGGCTAGTTTTAAATAAAATTAAAATTTGATTTTTGTATTCTGATGAATCAACCTATGATTAAATTTAATTGTTTTGCAATATGAAATATAAATATTTTGAGACAATAGATATAGAGATTCAAAAGTAAAACCCAAAATAAAACATGACATAAAATTTACTTTAAACCATCATATGATTAAGTTTTTTTTCCTTCAATATGAAATATAAATATTTTGAGAAAATAAAAATACAGATTCATAAGTAAAACCCAAATCTCAGTTCGACATAATTTCTGTTGGTTAATTAATGATTTAAAAAAATGAAAAAGTTTTGAGAAAACGATTTCAACAGAACATCCATTTGTCAGCAAAGTGCCCAGACATGGTTTCAACACATTTCAGCAGCAGTTTTGGTTACATATACTTGCCTTAGAATGATTATAAAGAGGATTCTTGATATATATATATATATATATATATTCACCCTACTGACAGGTAAGTCCTCATCCTATATAAAGCCCATTTTGTAGAAATAATTAAAATGTTCCCATTCAAACTGGAATCCAAGCTAACACAAGCATCCTGATAGACAATTCAATTGAAATGCTAATATTTTTTATACAAACAACTTCTTTAATGACTATATATGATCACCTGAGGTCTAAATATTTTTAGGGGTGCCCTATAAAGGGTTAATCTAGGCTCTGAAATATATCGACATAAAGAAGGGATGGCTGATAGGTCACCATTGTCTCTAGTAATGGCAAATAAATATATGGAGTACATTGAGGAAATGGCCCTCAGAACTAGACCACTGAGATCATCCACCTGGCTGTGTTACATAGATGGCACCTTCATACTAAGTCATTCAAATCTAACTATATAGCCACCTTAAAAATTAATAATAATTAACAATACTTCATCTAAGAAATTTCAAAAAATAAAATATAAAATAATAATATTACTACTAATACTACTAGTGTATGTAAATAAAGATGGCAACGTATCAAGCAGTCAGTGAAGAAAAGTAGTGCTTACGGTTTGATTAGTGCAGGTTTTGATGTAGTACTGTTATGGTATTGTCTTCTCCTGACCTGTTGAACATTGCTGGTGTTCTCATTTCTCAGACTATGCATATGGAATTCCAAGTTCATTGTTCTTTCCACATTAATATCTCCAACAATCTATTAATGACTATGCTTAGTTTGCTGATTGAGTTATCTTGGCATAGTTTATGCAGAGATTCTTATTCTCCATTGCTGCTCCCAGTCTATTATTTTGACTCCATTCCATAAAACAGGTTTCTTCAAACCTTTTCAATCGTGACCCAGTTTAATTTTATGCAATAACTTAATGACTCCCTGACATATAATAAACAATCTATTTTATCTTAGGCATAAACTTAATACAACTAAAAAATGGACCACTTCACTCTTGAGGTTCAAATGCAACTAAACTTGTGTTTTTATGCCTACCACCCCTATCCCTCCCCCTCTCTAATTAAAACTCTATTATCAGTTTTCAACCATGCCACTGTATTTATTCAATAAGTTTAACGAATAAGTTACTGATGACAAAAGTAATAATAAGATTATTAGATTAGATAAATTCACATTTCAAATCTTAATTATTTCATTGTCATCAATATTTGTCTCACTTACTCCTTATTTATTCTTTCATTTATTGTGAACCTGCAATCCAGTCAGCGGGACTTTGCAACCCTATATTGGGTTTGGACGCATACTTTGAAGAACACTGCCATACAGAGGCTAGACTCCATTGCATAATAAGTAAGGTTTCCCAAGAGAAAAGAGATGCAAGTTTCAGTCTTGCCGGAGGATTATTCTTTATTTATAATCTTATCGCATTGACTTGTGTAGATGGTGGAGAAGTTGAAATTACACCAAGTCAAAAACTTCAGCTTGCAAACCTGGATAGCAATCTGATTTGGCCAGATCCATGGTTCTATATACACTCTTGGGCAAAAAAAATGAGCCAAGCTTTTTTATCAAATTTTTAAAAATTATTCTTTTATTCTATAATATTCATCAATGTTATATAACAATGCATGCAGTGTTTGTGTGCGGAGTATGTTTTAGTATGGGATAGCTCTTCCCTTGTTTTTCTTCAGAAAACTGAGCGTTTGGGCGAGCTGTCCGATAGTTGTTTACACTGTGCTGCTTCAATGTTGATCCATTCCTCTTTGACTGCTTCACACAACTGGTCAGTTTTCCCAAATTTTCATAGGTCCATTCTAATCCCAGAAGGTTATATTTGCTAGACAGTAATCTGAACTCCTGCATACCTGTGAATGAAGTGGATGAATAATACTTATTATAAAATAATGAACAAAAGATTTATAAATAATAAAAAATATAAGTAATCACAAAAATGCATTCCTGTATAAGTGTACTATGGTAGACAAGCCAACAGACTAGTAGTAATTTAGATATTGTATATCAATATTATCAGTATTTTCCCTCTCCTCAAACGACTTTGATTTTAAGGGAACATCAAGAAAAGAAGTAAAACTGATAAGTTAAAAGAGTTTACTGATAAATCTTACAATAAAATGACTATCATAATCAAACACCTACCATTTGTTTTGGTTGTGTTCAGTTGTTCTGTGATGAAACGTGTTGGGTTCAATCAGCAACACCAGGCAATGGTGATGATTGGTTTCCACACAAGAGTATCTATATGTTACTAAGCCATCCACAAAACATCTTGGTAAGGTAGATGAAAGTACTGAGACCTTAATTAGAAACCATCAATAAAAACTGTGAACATAGGTTTCTTCAGTTTTTAAGTTAGTCTGGCTGGCTGACTATGTATGTATCGCATGTACGTCTGCACTGATGGAGTTAGAAGGCGGAAAATTTAACTCCTTATGTCTTGAAAAAACGTTTATATTGTTTTTTTGAAAATTCACCCCCAAAATAAGTTTATGCTAAATTGGTTACTTCGTTTATGTCCGACATCATTCATGATTGTTTTTGAAAATTCAAACTGTTTTAGTGAGCACCGCCCAACAAAAGATGAGAGAAGTAATTCATTCATTGATCACTCCTGTTTCCAATTGTTCAATTGATCACCCTCAACATGGCATGCTGACTTAGTAATGGTATCTACTGAGTGACTAACCAGACCTGTTTTATGTTTATGCTTTTTTCTCTCAAATCTTTCAAAACTGAGGTGCATCCTTAAGGCTAGAGCATCCCCAATGCCAGGAAACAGAAATTTCACCTAATCTGCTTTCCCCCAAAACCCATTTCACTTTTCCTGGCCTGCAGATGTATGAGAAAGAAATTTGCATTTAGCCAAAACAACAATTGGCTTCCTTCCTGGCCATAATTTCACTGATTCCAGTTTTTCCCCCCGAATCTCAGTACTGTTTTGTATTAACAAGAAAACTAAACAGGTCTGGTTAGTCACTCAATAGAAACAATCACATGAGCAACATCTTTTGGCAGCATGTCTTGTTGGGGGTGATCAATGATTAAGTTACTTCTCTTGCCTTTTGTTGCACAGTGATAACTAAAAAAGTTGGGGTTTTCAGAAAAAAGGGTGAATGCTGCCAGACACAAACTAAGGGACCAATTTAGCATAAACTTACATTGCAGATTGAACCCCCCCCCCATTAAAAACCTATTTAAAGGGGAAATTTTCGAAAAAAGAAAATAACATTTTTTAATAGACATAATAAGGAGTAAATGTTAAAATTTACAGACTTCTAGCTCCATTGGTGTGGCCTGTACACATAGCCAGCCAGAAAACTGCCGAAACCTATGTTGACAATTTTGATTGTCGGTTTCTAACACATGACCCAAGTCATCGGTACAGACTAATTTGTCAACCTAGCCAGATCCCTGGAGGGATGGGATGTCACATGCACTAATCGGTCTTAATATATTATACTGGTGAAGCCTGGGTTAATTCCAGTTTGGAATCTCCAGCTCACCCCGTACTGATTACTTTATTTTTCAAACTTCAGTTTTTTTAACTCATTTTATCACTTCTCTTTGTTCATCGAGATCTATTGTGTTACAGTATCCACATTTAATATTTTGTAAAATATATTTTATGATCATTTCCAAAAGAAATCCAAATTTATTTAGCCTAAAGATTGGGATTATTCACATTTATGTAATTGATCAATGAAACATATTGTTCCCTTGTATCCTTTACATAAAAAATAAAATTAAACATTCTAATTAATCTAAAAAAAACCCAAAAAACCAAAAAAACACTGAATAAATCTGACCCAAAATTGTCCTTGTGCCAATCACATTAATTCTCAAACTTCAGGGATTTTAACTCATTATAAAAGTATTCAGCCATTTTGGATATCTCGAGAATCAGTTGCTTTCGCTTGATGTCACTTGGCAACCAATCAGAGGGGACCTTACTGCGCATGTGATAACACTCTCCCATAGGGTTATTCAGTTGGCAGTGAGACGCCACTGAGTGAGCGTATGTATTGTGTGACCATCGCATTCTCAATGACCGAGCCTGCTCATTCTGAACATCTCGTAGAGGGATTTTTAGCAAAATAACGCATCACCCAAGTTTGTCAGCCCCCTGCGACTGCGGACGGGATTAAGGAGAACACAACAAGGCAGTTGACGGTGATCCTGAAAGAGGACTTTGCATACTGTTTTGAAAAGTGGAAGGGGCACTGTGATAAGTGTACAAGGTCTCAAGTGGACTACAGGTATGTGTCGATTAACATCTAGGTTGTGTTCTGGACAGTAGGATGTTGGGTAATTTGGATGTAGGCGAACATTATATAAGTGTTTACTGTACAAACCAATTATGGCATATTGGACCATAGCTACACTACTTGTACTGACTAAATAGCCAAACTATACTGCACTACTATATTGCAGATAGTCTTACATAATGTGCACATTTCTAAATAGAATATATTTTGAATAATATATATAACGTGCATCATTAGGCTAGCTACATAGCCTAGGCCTGCTTACATACTAACATAAGCTGTTTACAAATGCAAATCTTCATTCTGCATTTTCAACAGAAAATACTGTAGCAAGTATACTTTTAATATGTAATAAGGAAATATTGTACAAATACTTGTCTGTATTACAGTACAGGTACATCAGTACAGCAAAGCATAGGCCAGCCTACGTTTACGAAACTTCACCTTTATTTACATTCATCTGCTGTTATAAATTTCAGTATGTAATGTTTCAATACCATACATTTTTATATCTTAAAGATGTAGAGTGAAAATTTATTTTATTTTATCAAAAGAAACAAGTGTTTGGTAAGTCTTTCTTTACACAAAAATTGATAAAGGAATTCATGAGGAAAAAAAACAAGTAACAAAGGTACAGTAGCATGTTTATTGATACAAAAATATTAATGGATTAAAGTAACTGTTAAGTAGAAAATAGCAACAGGTACGTAATAACAAAAAATACAATAAAATAATGTAAGCAAAACTGTACGGAATGTCCTCAAAATAGAAACATTTTAATTCTACGTTGTAATTAATGAAAGAATTTTTAGACAGAAATTTGGACATTCTTCTTTCTAGCAAAAACAAGAAAAAACATCTTTTTGAAATTTTAATTATGTTTTAAAATAGGTTAATGAAGATTTCACAAGTTGCGCGGTCAACACTATCCTGCTGTATACAACATGAAACCTTTTATTTTTAAGTAAGAAGAATTTACATTAAAATGACGATAAAAAAATACAATACAGTAAATACATAAGCCAGTAACATACATGTTTAAATTGCTATCAAGTATTATGTACGGTATACACTGCAGATGTGTACTGTGCCATTATAGGTCTGGCAGCATAATTGCTTTGTTTACATTTTAAAAGCCACTACATCTGCTTTTGTCCCGTTAGCCGATCAACTCTATTAAAACCTTATGGGACCTTGGATGTATATGTGATCAGACATTAGGGGATGCATACCTGTACTTTGAAGCGGACTAAGGCACCATTGCCCTAGGTAGGCTATTTTTTTCCGTTAATATTAAATGGCTGGATACTTTCCGGAGAGACCTTGTATTACTTCATTTTGTTCTATACTACAGCTCTCACACACCCATCTTGCTATTCAGTTGAATTGCAATTACAAAAACAAACTACAAAACACAATAGGTATGCAACTGCTTCATCCTGGTCAGGTCATCTGTTATGAGTTAAGCAAAGATAACAAGTAAACACATTTACTACTATGTTCAGTGATGTCTGCCCAACAATGAGTTGTTTTTTTTCTTCTTATCCACACATTTTCAACATATTTGGACTTCAATGTTAAATCTTCTGTCTTATATTTTGACCAATATACAATTTTCTCAAAGTAACCAGAGGTTTGCATTGGATTGACTGCACTCGGGGTGACATGTCAGAACCAGATGGTATGCTAACAGGCAATCAGTGACTACACATATCTGAGATCTTGGGTTATTACTGATCACACTACATGTAATCATTCAGTGCATCCTGTATTCAGCACACACTACACCATGTGTCTCACAATTCTCACTGTACTTCTTAGCTGGCGTCTCTATGGGCTCTTCAGCTCTTGTCGGTCCACCACTAGGATCCCACTGAACCAATGGTATTCAAACTTTAACTACTCGGGGAACTCTTTTCAATAATTGAAATTTTTAGGGAATCCCTTCAAAAAACAACTTTTCCTTCTACATACATATATAACTATTGGATGTTGGCCTTGTTTATGGAATTATCTGAATGTGTATAAACCCAAAAGAAAATACACACTCAAATGAAAAAGTAAGAACAAAGCTTACTGAGGAACAATAGACATATTAATGACTACTGACTGAACAGCGTCCGTGTCACGTAAATAACCAAGATGTTTTAATTAAAAAGGCAAAATGTTGTTAATTTTTTCTTATATAAAAAGCATTGATCCTGTTAAAGAAATAAAATAAGGAATCATTTATGTAATGAAGAATTCTCAATATTGTTAAGCTGAACACTGAAAAAAGTATAAACACATTTTCAGACAAGTGTATAATTCCTTATATATATTCACTGTGAAAATGCTGATCTACAAAGTCCACAAGAACAAAGTTTCTTACCAATATGACTTCTGAAGGTTTTAGAATGTAACTTAATTAAAAGTTTCAAAGTCATGTTTTATGTTTTGAGTGTGTTTGCATATGTCTTTTTAAGTGTGAACTGGTTGTAAAAGAAGATCCACACTCTTCACAAAAATAAGGTCTTTCTCCAGAGTGTTTTTTCCTATGTTGCACCAAATGAGACTTCCTGTAATAGGAAGCGTCACACAGTTCACAAGAATATGGTTTCTCTCCAGTGTGTTTTTGCATATGATGCACTAAATGTGACCTCTCTGCAAAGGAAGACTCACATATTTCACATGAAAATGGTTTCTCTCCAGTATGTACTCGTACATGTCGCTCCAGGTGTGACTTCTGTGAAAAGGACAAACTACACACTTCACAAAAATACTGTTTCTCTCCAGTATGTATTGCCATATGCCGAAGCAATTTTGACTTCACCATAAAGGATGCCTCACAAACTTCACAAGAGTGCGGTTTTTCTCCAGTGTGTGTCTGGATATGTTTTTTTAAATTTGAATTGGCTGAAAATGAAGATCCACATACTTCACAAGAATATGGTTTTTCTCCAGTGTGTACTCGCATATGCTGCACTACGGCTGATTTCCATGAAAAGGCAGCATCACATACTTGACATGAATATGGTTTCTCCCCAGTGTGTGTGTGCATATGTTGTAACATATTTGCCTTCCGTGAAAAAGAAGCATTACACACCTCACAAGAAAATGGTTTATCTCCAGTGTGTGTTCGCATATGTTCCACCAAATGTGTCTTCTCTGCAAATGAAGCATCACATAACTCGCAAGAATGTGGTTTCTCACCAGTGTGTGTTCGCAGATGCCGTTCCAAATACGACTTCCACAAAAATGATGACCCACATACTTGGCAAGAAAATGGTTTATCCTCAGAATGCGATCGTATGTGTCTTTTCAAATATTTACTACTTGAAAATGCAGATCCACAAATTTCACAATGATGCTTTTTTTCTTTAGTATGTTTTTCCATCTTTTCTGATGAAAAATCAAAACCAAAATTTCATCTGTTCGAATATCGACCGAAAAGAAATTATTTTCTTATAACCAGCAACCAAGAGTTTTTAAATGTTGGAACATCTGTGAAACAAAAAACAGAAAATATGAAATGTCAGAAAATTCAGCAATTCATTAATTCATATACAAGAGTGGATCAATAAGTCTGTAGCGTGACACAGTTATTAGCTGAATTTTTTTTAATGGAATTTTCACTGCATAATATTCAATCTATATGATTTATACATAAGTGTGGGGTTAGGTGCATTGGCAAGAAAGGAGATTATGTTGAAAAATAAATATTAGTTCTATAAAATAAATGCTTTTTTCATCATTAGACTACAGACTTATTGATGTACAACATCATCTTCTTCCTAAAACAATTTACTACTGTGAATGTCAATGTGTTTGAGTGATGTGTTGAGGTCTAATTCATAAACTGATATTGATTCATTTCTTTATAATCATATATTAGTCTAGATTAACTACTGTAAACCCTCTTATTAACAGACCACTTATCACCAGATTTCAGAAATACAAGACAAAATCTGTTCATTGCACATATTTTGTCCGCCACAAGAATATCGGGAATATTTAAAAATGCCAGTCTTGTTTGTTAGTGCACAAAGTGACTGGTAGGTGGCAGACTCATCACTGCGTCATGCCTCTCACTCAACCTTTATTTACACTCTTAGTGTAGGCAGTATTTACTAATTCACTCCCTTCATGACCCCTAGATTTATTGTGCGTTCTTACATTATCACTTACAATGGTTTCCAAACAAAGAGGTGGTACTGGTATTACCAAGAAACATGTGGTGTTATAAATAAATAAAATTAGTCTTATTTCACTTATTTATAATTATTTTAATTCTCTTACAATGTTAATTATATCTATGTACTGTGTCATGTATGCCTTTGTGCTATTTTTAGGTTTTCTTTGGTTTTTCTTATACATAATTTGGTAATACCGGACAATCAGCATTAACACACACTTGCCCCCCCTTAATAAGAGGGTCTACAGTACACAAGAAATTGTAGACCAATATTATTAAATTTTGACTAATATTTTCTTTCACCTTCATTTCATTTTTTTAGTTGCTTTTTATTGCACCATCACTAAGCCATCAATCCAAGAACAAACAGTGCAGAGCAGAAATAAAGGATAAGCTCTCGGTGAGGCTCAAACTCACGTCCATTTTGCTTCAGGGAAGCCTGGTTAACTGTACCAGATGCTCTTAATGACTGAGCTATGAGAATGCGATGGTTGGCAGAAGATCAAATCTACCCATTAAACTTACCCTCTATTCTTCTCCGATCTCTCTTGTCACCATATTTGTTATTGTTTTTACAGTAGTGGTATCAGTAGCAACAATATTATCTTTATTTCAATGTAATTGCAATGTAATTAACAAGGCTAAGAATGGAAGGTGTTTATGTTAAATCAGTTTAAAATATAATACTTGTATTGTCTTATAGGCATTTATGCTTACCTTAGCCTTGCATAAGATTACGATTGTGAGAATCAAACTTAATAGTCTGCGAGACTCATGTGCTAACTATTGCTCCATTCGAAACACACACTGGTTTCATAGAGTTTTTAATTCTTTTTTTCAACAATTCCAGTTTTAATGAATGTGAAAAGGCAAAATTTAACAATAATCAAATGACTTTAGTTAGGAAGACAACGGTTATTAAGAATTAAGAAAAAATACATAAAACATCATAGGATTATAAATGGTTAAGATTCAGTTTAGTTTTATAGTGTATTTTCTTAGGAAAATGTATTTTTCTTATGAATTTTGATGTGTTTTTAATGAATATGACCTTCATTTCTTCTGGAAATTTTTCATTTTTGAAGAAAAAATCAGGGTAAGGATCTACATCTGTTAACAAACCTTAATGTAAGCACAAGAAAATCGTCATTAAAATCGGAAATGAAATCTACCCAATTTTAGCAATTTTTTAACAGATCTAGCCACTTTTAGACAGTAAAAATGTCTGTTCCTATGGTGCATTATTGCAAAGATTGTGTGGCAATGGTTATGTAAGTTTACAAAGAAAATAAGGGAAGTAACTGTATGCTCCGAAGCACCACTACAGTATGACTGACAGAAAGTAATGGTCAAGTTTACTATAACATTTACACTCATAAAACTTGAAAAACATTTTTTATAAAGAATTCCAGGAAGGGTCTTAAGAATTAAAAGCTCAAAAAATTACTGGCGAAAAAAATCTTTTTCTATGTTTTTTCGATTTGGTTAACAGATCTAGATCTAACAATTTAAAAAAAATCTATATGACATGTTAAATCAGTTTAAAATATAATACTTGTATTGTCTTATAAGCATTTATGCTTACTTTAACCTTGCACAAGGTTACAATTGTGAGAATCAAACTTAATGGTCTGCGAGACTCGTGTGCTAACTATTGCTCCATTCAAAGCACAAACTGGTTTCATAGAGTTTTTACCAAAATCAGTTTTAAACAAGAAGCATGTCAACTGGCTTAAGAGCGGGGGTTCGATTTACAATGTACATATAATGCTAAATTGGTCCTTTATTTTGTTGTCTTTATGCAAGTATGGCAGTGAACATTGTGTTGATTGGCAGTTCATAGTTTTTACATATTGTGAAGGTTGCTATCTGAATTTCTTTTTATGTATTTTGATATTTTTTTAATGAATATTACCTTCATTTCTTCAGGAAATGATTTTTTAAAACAGTAAAACAAAATGGCAAGCATTTTGCTATTTATATATTTGGTTATAGATTCTAAACATTGTGAAGGTTTCTATCTCAACTTTTTTGATACCATCAAACTGTTCTACAAAGATGATCCAAAAGCTGTTCATGCTTTTAAACACCATTCAGTATTTCCTGATTGTATACTCTGTTCCAAGTATGGTGTAAATTGCAGCTTTTCCACCACGTGTAACAGTTTCTTTTGTCAACTAAAATGACTCCAAATAACTTTCACAGCCATACATCCATAAAGACAGACACAAAATGAGGGACCACTTTGTGGAAGTGTGTCAATAGCTCAAGAGTGGGCGGGTTTGATTTATAAATGCGTCCTGAGTTACTTATAAAGAAACCATCGTCTCTCTCACTTGCTATACTGAAAAAAAGAGTCCTATTTAGGGTTTCTGGTTAAATTACACCTTTTTAAAGATATATTCTTCTATTTTAGTAACTTTACATAGGCTTTCGTGAGTTTTATCAACAAGAAATTATGTTGCGATTTGCCGATACATTCATACAGATGGGAGTCTTATTTATAGTTTCCATTTAAAATTACACCTTTTTAAAGATATAGTCTTTTATTTTAGTTACTTTACATAGGCTTTTGGTGATACTATTCCATTAGTAAACTTTTTGGTGAGTTTTATCAGCCTTATACTGTAATTTGCAGAGTCATGGGGATTTGCCGGATGAAGCCAAATAGAAATAAATAATATAATGATGAGAGTCTTTTTTAGATTTTCTGATTAAAATCACACCTATTTTAGTAACTTTACATACTCTTTCATGAGTTTTATCAACATTATGCTGCAATTTGCCGAGAGGAGATGTACACGAAAAATCTTTGATACCCTATTTTAAAAACAAGATTACCTTTTTAAAAATTATTCTTGAGCCTTTTCTTGTTTTTGGAAGAAAAAATCCGAAAACATCCATTAATTAAAACATTAAATGAGATATTTTAAAACGTAAATGTTATTGTTTACACTGTACTATTGGCAAAAAATTACCGAATTGAAGAAGGAGGATTTACCGAACAGAGATGAATAATAACTGAATTTGAACATTTCAAACAGTTTTAAAATAAAACAGTATTTTATTAAATCTAATTACAAAGGATATAATTTAGAGTCAGTGTTAGTAGTCTTTAGGGTTAGGGTTGCAATTAACAACAATAAAAGATTAAATATTTTTTCCAGTAAAGATTTAAGTGTAAGGAGTTGCGAATTCTCTTAGAAGAAAATGTTTTTCTTTCTTTCAATTTTAGATGCTTTTAATTCATTAGACCCTACAACTACAGAAATTTGTTAGTTTTTAGAAAAAAAATGTTTTTTTCAGGTTTTATGAGGTTCTATTTACAATTTCCAGTTTTGCAGTGGATTTTTAAAAAATAAAAAAAATTAGTATCTGACTCCAAAAATATTTTCAAAGTAAAGTTTTCAGTTAAAATTCGCTTAATGACCGTGACGCAGTTGTCTGGGACACCAATGACCCGTCACCATCCAAAGCATGGTGGTCTAAGGTTAAAATTGTGTTATTGATTTTTATTTTATCTTTAAAAAAACAAAAAAAAAAAAAACATATTTGGGTATAAATTTAAAACTTAATTTTTCTCAAGAATGAAATATTTCTTAAAGAAATGAAGATCATATTCGTTCAAAACACATCAAGAAAAATACATTTTCCTACAAATATACACAAAATCGAATTTTAACCAAAAGATTCGGTTTTTAGTCGTATTGTATATTTTTCATTATGTATTTAGATGTGTTTTGAACGAGCATGACATTCATTTCTCGGGGAAATTGTTCATTTTTAAGAAAAGTGGAAGTCTGGCTCTAAAGTGGAGGTCCTTTTTACAATGTATGATAATGCTAAACTGGACCCTCATTTTTAACCGTTACAAACTTATATCTTTCTAAAATATTTAAAACCACAAAAATAAAATCGATTTAAAATTAAATAAAACAATTTATGCAATTCGAATTTCGAAGACAATAACAATAACAAAAAAGTGGGATGTGTCGTCTGTCTTTTCATTTATTTTAACAAAATCACTGCAGGAAAAACTAAAGGGTATAAACTACCGTACGTTTAAATATAGTAAGTGTGAAAATGTCTAGAATGGTCAATAGTTGGTATTTTTCTACTTACCTTTCAGATGTAGAGTTGTGATTAGAAAAACTAGAGAAAATAGATTATGTAATTAATTGTCTTTTTTTCAAGTGCTTTTTGTGCGAATAATTTTGTAGGTTTGTAGGATTTCTGAGTCAATTTACACAATTTCTAATAAATAGTTGATAACAATGGCAAAAAGAAAACAGTTTTAAGAAACAATAAACGAAAGAAATATCAAATTATCTTTGGGGAAATGTTTCATCTGATGACAATGCAAAGACAAAGGTGAATGAAATCGTTAAACGGTGAATATATCATTTCATTCCTTGTGTAAAAAAGGGACATACAGTAATATAGTGACAGTTTTTGTTTATTAACTAGC
>VCCN01006885.1:7737964-7748157 GCA_006491835.1 Architeuthis dux
CACCTTTTGTAGGGTCACTAAAAATTCTGAATTTAAAAAAACAAACTGTGAACACAGCTGGACACAAACTAAGGGACCAATTTAGGATATTTACATTATAATTTGATCCCTTTCCACCAAAAAAACTATTAGGTGGGGGAATTTTGAAAAAACAAAATTTTTTTTCTAGACATAATAAGGAGTAAATGTTTAAATTTTCAGCCCTCTAGCTTCATTCGTACAGCCTGTATGTATGACACATACATAGATAGCCAGCCAACCAGACCCACAGTTTTGACGGCAGTTTTGGTTGATGGTTTCTAACAAGTGTATTTTACGTTCTACCATCAAATGAAGAAATTTCATATACTGTTTTTATACCAATTAAGAAATTTGGTAGACATAAGCATCTATAAGGTGTTTAATTAAATTTTAAGTAGAGAAGAGTATCATGAGAACTAATTTAGTCCTGGCTTTGATGAAAATCTGTTTACTTTCTGATTAGGGCACCAAAGCAAAAATCCGGCATAATGAAAAATGGCGCTAACAGTTTTTTTACAACTGATCTGGAATGTCTACCCAAGCAGTGTTGCCAACTCATAAAATATTTTCGCGCTAGTTTGACTGCCGAAAAGTGCTAAATTTTTTTAAATAGTTAGAAATGGCCAAAAAAACACCAAAAAGATGCTAAAAATGGTCAAAATGTTTTAAGCGAAAACGTGCTAATTTAGCAGTTTTTGCACTGCCAAAACAAGAAACGTGTTAAATCTAGCACAAAATGCGCTAAATTGGCAACACTGAACCCAAGACGTTCTTACTCACTGAAGATCCCTCTAGCATGTCCAATTGATTTTATTAGTCAAACCCAAAAATTCCCATGGCGCTCTATTACAGTGCCAGGATTAATTTGACAAATCACCACTTTAGTGGTTTAGTTAAGAATTAACAACCTCACCAGAAACTTTGTCATGAAACCAATTCTTTCTGATATTGCTTTATGGAAAACGATTTCATTATTACAGCGAGGGATGATTTGACAAAAAATGAATAATAATTGCCTGCTGCAAAATAGGAAGGGGTGCATGTGTGTATGTCTCTGCTACTATTTCATTTGAAAAAGTAATACTCGTACCCAAAAACTGCTTTTTTTTTCGCGAACAAAACCATTTTTTGCAAACATCCAAAGAACTATTTTCAGAAAGTGTCTACAAGGTGTCCTCATTTGCCAGGTTCTATGCCAAAAGGTGGGTCACAAGATTAAAAGAGTAAAAAAAATGAAAACCAAAAAAATTCCATTAAAGATTTTTAAAAAATCCACAAAACATGTTTAGAAGATGTCTGGTGTGTCCAGTAGCACTGACACAAGATTTTTTTAAAAAGTAAAAAAAAAAAAATTCGATTAAAAAAGAATTTTCAAAAATAAAAATAAATGTTTTTAGAAGTGGAATGCTCATGAACATTTTCATGGTTCTAGGCCAAATGGTGTGTCCAATAGTGCTGACTCAACGAAAACAACCGAGTGAAAAGAGAGGAATACCTTGCCACTTTGTTGTTTGGTCGGGTCAGTGATCGTGGCTACGGTGATTCAATAAATATCCATATTTTTATGATTATTCCAAATTATTCACATTTTAACAGTTATGCTAGGTTGAATCCTAGTTTAGGTGCATAAAATGGAGTAACTCCTGTTAGTCTTAAAATGAACTAAGGGTTACAGGATTGTCTCCCCAGGAAAGAAAGACAGGAGTAAATACATAAATTATATTGTTAGTGCTTTAATTTAAATTGTTAAATTGTTTTATTTCCGTACTGTTTATACGTTCGAGTGGTCGAGTGTGTGAAACATTATAGGAAATAAAGTTGTTTTCTCTCGGTTGTTGAAAAAGTATATATCACCAAATTACATGGGGGGGATAATAAAATAATCCTGTAAGCCTTGGTTCATTTTAAGACTAACAGGAGTTATTTCCATTTTACACACGTTAACTAGGATTCTACCGAAATGCTATTTATTTCTTAGTACTTAACTTCTGCTAATCTCAATGTATTAAATATAACAAATAATTATACATTTTTTCTGTCAGTAGTTCAAACTTGTTTGTTTGTCAGTGTTTGGTATTTTGTTTTGTTTTTGCAATTCCAAATCTGAAAGGTAAGTAAGTCTAAAAATACGACTGATGTGGCGTACATAAAAATATTTGTGTAATTTTCTTGATTTAAATACAACGTATATATATATATTTTACTTGATTCTGTTTATTTGAGTTTGTGTTTGAAAGGAATAACATTTACACAGAAAAGAACATTGAAAGAATTTCACAATCATCTGAAAGAACACATCAGAAAAATAAATGTCACTATACTTACTTTAAATAATATGAATATTCGTATGTTTGTCCGTCACAAACAAACATCATTTTTGGTTTTGTCATATTTTTGATAACTCTAGCTAGACGATTTGTTTTATAAGGGACGAAATTATCTTCGACACCGCCTAGCCAGCTTTGTTCTATTTTGTACAAGATAATTTGACGATTAAATTGTGTTTTTCGTTTGTTTTTTTTTAACTCTGCTGTCTTTGTGCCATTATTTTTAACTTCAACATTAATGTTATGAATTGAACGAACGATACAGATATTGTCTAGGTTGACTGCTAAATCCTAACTAACCGACCAAATTCGGACAGAGCTTGAAGACAAAAAAAGGTAATTATTTCATCTCCACCCCCTAATTTGTTTTGTCTTTCCTCGTTAGAATTCCGCATATAAAAGGTAAGTCAAGAATTAAATTTACGGTCTACTCATTTTCATTTAAATACAATGTACAACTCATCTCTAGTTTTGCTTGCGTTTGTGTGTAGCGATATACAGACGACATTTTTTTAAATCTCTGTTTATAATTAATGTTTTGTCATGGACATAGAAATCGACCAAAAGTCTATCCCAGTGTTTTAGAAAAAACAAACACTTCATAGTGTATGAAATACTTTTGAGTTCCTTCTTGAAAGTTGTGGCATTATTGTAAAAACGACACAATATAAAATATTGTTTATAAACTTTCAGACTCCCCACCATTACCTACCGACACCGTGCACTTACATACATCCCAAAAAGAATTCAGAGTTCTAGACTCTAGAAGATAAAAACTTTTGGAAATATTTTTTAAGTTAACCCCCCCCCCCCCCTTTAATTTTATGAAATCTTAATAAAATATCTTTTGCATCCCAAAAATATTGACATTTCTATAAAGGTAAGACCCCAGAAAAATTGAATCAGTTGAAATTTTAATTGATATTGCAGACGATTTTTTAAAAATTGGCCCTGAATAAGAAAACAAAGAAATGCAATAAAACCGAAATATTTTTATTGCTTTTTTTTATTATTAAAATACAGTTTTTGTTTTTGTTTTTACAAAAAAAAATATCTACTGGAAATTTTTTTAATGGTTTTTTAAAAAATGTTGTCATTAAATTATTAATGTTTGTGCTTCTGAAACCGTGTTATACAGAAAGAACAGTATTTTACATATCGATAAGGTTTTACAAATTTTAATGAGACTATTTTTTAAAAAAGAATTTTGATTATGTTTTGTTCAATTACATACAATACATTTCATCAAGTATGGTTGCGCATAATTCAGAAATGTGAATTATATCCCCAAAGATTTATTAGTGGTGTTGAAAAGACAAACACGCACTGACAGTAGATATGGTGGGGGAGAGTAGAAAGTAGGTCACTTCACCTTTGAACTGTAAACAATTTATTTATTTATTTACTTACTTACTTTTCATATTGTTTTGGACCACATATTTCTGAATGAATGACTAGGGAAAGTCTGTAATATTTCACAGCTAGATTGTAATCTTGTAAATAGATAATTGAATAAATAAATTATAATCTGACTTTTCATATTGGTATGGTTCACATATTTCTGAATGAATGACTATGGAAAGTCTGTAATATTTCACAGCTAGATTGTAATCTTGTAAATAGATAATTGAATAAATATATTATAATCTGACATTTCATATTGCAATGACTTGGGCTTTGAAGAAAGTCACGGAATCAAACAAGATATATAAAAGACAACCTACATGATCTTTAGATATGGCCTGATTTAGGAGACGCCAAATAGGTGCGACCAGTCTTGTTCACAAGTTGATTCTGACTGGTGATTTTACCTAAAAACATGGCAAATTCGAGATGTTGAGGTTGACGCCACGGTCAACTGTCTAGATAAGCAGAAAGTGCTTCTAAAAATAGCACTAGCCAACTCCTGTTGTCTAGAGGTTATGACAGGTCACATATTTGTCTTATTAATTTTATTAAAATTCAAATTCCCGTTTTTTAACCAAAAAATTACTGTATTTGTGTACAATACAATGCAAGAAATTTAATATAAAAAATCAGAGTCAAAATTGGTGGGTAAAATACACAAGTGTAAAAAAAATAACATATTATAATAGATTACTAATTTTTAGCTACAAAAAGTGGGTGTCAAATTATATTTGAGATTTTAAAACATGACTGATTCTCCTCAGGAATTTTGGAGTTTATTACAGAGACTGGTGTTCCAGCCCAATTGATATAGCCATTCTTTACTAATTTGGAGTAAATTAATCATTGTTAAATGCTTTAGTGAATAGCAGACTTTTTCATTTTAGGTGTATGAAGGACTATATAAGTATTTCCAATTTTTAGAAAATAAAATAATTTGAGTTATTTTAATATTTAAATACTTTTAAACACCGCTAATGATATTACATATTATAAAATATGAGTCAGAGAATACTCTGTAAAGTGAGTTTACTTACTTGAAAAGTGTTGTGTGCAGTTTCATGTAAATACACTGAAATGAACAAAGATCATGCACTGAATTTAGCCTCCAACAAAGATTATTAGTTGACATCCTAAGAAATGTAGGAGAGACAATAAGATGCTTGACAACAAAAAGATTATTGTAGAATTACAAGCATCCCCTGATATAACGTGGTTCATTATAGCACAGTTCACAATATAAGACAGTTGTTTGGTGGACCAACATTTATACCTATATAATCGCCCACTTGTCCAGAAAACCATGAATAAAAACAGAATTTTCTTTTGAACCCATAAGCCAGATATTTCAGGCTGAGCACTATTTTACTACATCGTAAGCCCATTTGATGACAGGACACAACTCCCACCCTAACTCTGCTAAGAAATATATTTGACTTACACCGACAAACCAACTGTAAACACGAAATAGATAAAAACATTTCAGTAGTCAAGGAACAAAACTTTTTTATTAACACTTAAAATGCTACTCATTTTTTACAGTTGTACTCTCTATTGGGCTACCCATTTCCCTGCGACCACCAATGAGACGGGGGACTGGGTCATATAGTTACATAAAGGAATGTATAAATGATGTTTGCTGTCTTTCATCTATCGCCAGCCCTTGAATATCACCCATGCCCAACCTATCGTTATCGTGGCTTGGTTATAATGTGGTTGGCTTACATGAACCCCAACATTGCGTTTTAATGTGGGACACCTGTATTAATTATATTATGTGTTTCAGAAAAAAGCTCATTGTTGTGCATGAATATTTTTATAAAATGTTCAGATGTGCATGAATCTATTGTGAATGTAGTTAATATAATCATTTAAAAAGTTTTAAATAACTATATTTAATTTTTTTCATTTCTGTTTACAGATTTTCCAGCATGAAAAATGTACTGAGTAATTATATGAAAATCATTTCATAACTTAATTTGAATGGATGAGAATTTTGATGTTCATCTTCTTTGTGAAACTTGGGAAAAGTACATTTGAACATTTCTGTTCTTAAGTTTGTGGATCTACATCTTCAAAAACTTAAATTTACAGACACAGACTGAGATTAAAGTATATTTTTCTGTAACTTGTAACTTTTCAAAGAAGTCTTTTTAGTTCACAATATGAAGGCTGAAAAAAAAGCATATTCTTGCCAAGTGTGTGAAGCTTCCTTTTCAAGGAAGTCACATTTGGTGCAGCATGTACGAACACACACTGAACAGATATCATTTTCTTGTGAAAGATGTGACTCCTCCTTTTCAAAAAAATCTAATTTGGTGCGGCATATACGAACACACACTGGAGAAAAACCATATTCTTGTAAAGAGTGTTCATCTTCATTTTCACAAAAAACAGTTTTGGTAAGACATATGCGAACACACACTGGAGAGAAACCATATTCTTGTGAAGTATGTAAATCTTCTTTCTCGAGCAAGTCTGAGTTAGTGCGACATATGCGAACACATACTGGAGAGAAACCATATTCTTGTGAAGTATGTAAGTGTGCATTTGCAATCAATTCAACTTTAAAAAGTCACATGCGAATACACACTGGAGAGAAACCATATACCTGTGAAGAATGTGGATTTTCCTTTGTAAAGAAGTCTGATTTGGTTCGACATCAGCGAACACATACAGGAGAGAAACCATTCTCTTGTGAAGTCTGTGGATCTTCCTTCCTAAGGAAGTCACATTTGAAGCAACATTTGCAAATACACACTGGAGAGAAAGAGTTTTCTTGTGAAAAATGTAAATGTGCATTTTCAAGCAGTTCAAATTTCAAAAGACATATGGTAAAACACTCTAAAGAAGTATGATCTCATGTATGAATCCTCAGTTTCAATGAAGTGTTATATGGTGTGACTCATAGATTGAAAGAGAAACCATACTGCTGTGAAGAGTGTAGTCCTGTAATTGGAACTAATATTTCCAATTATGTTGCTGAAAATGGAATAACCTATATTATAAGCATTTCTGTGAATGTTTTAAATTTTGTTTACCACCGGTTTCTTTTTTTTGCACTACCGGGAAAAAAGTCCTTCTATTTCCATACCAATAGTACTCCTGAAGAAGGCCATAGAAGGAATCAGCTCAAACATTGTGGAAACAATATAACACAAAGAATTAATTCAGTTGTCTGAACAACTCTTGAAATGATAATGCTTCTTCTCTAAATTATATACAATAAAAACCATTTCTTTTTTTTCAACTTTTCTGCTTTAAAACCATGAATTTTGGCACACACACATATTAAATCATTCATGCCAGTATGATCTAATTCTTTAGTGTGCATCTTTTACTCTATGTCAACTTACAACTGTTTAAATGTGCTTGCAATCTCTAGCCCCAACTGCACATGAGGTAGATTCCATTTTCAAATGCTGGCCCTGCTAGCTCCTATCCAGGTTTTTCACTCTTTTCATTGGCCAATACTTTCTGGTTCAATATTTTGACCATCCAATAGCAGCAATCTCTGTTGCTAAGTGACATGGAACACATAGGACATAACCTGATACAATAAATATTAGATTTACACCAAGAGAAGTGTTTTTGACTGTTTTCTAGTCAACCTTTCCTTTCTCTATGTTTCTCTGACCATAGCATCCTAAACTCAATACTAGGGATGGTATCTTTGCTATTTCATCTGCTTGTTGCACTGCCATTGACCTATGCACTCCCTGTGTCTGCTATTTATTGTCAATTCTCTTGCTTGTCTATTTTCTGTAAAGAACACAAGAAAATCCCTTCAATGTTCATGATGATGCTGTTATAACAGTTGGATACTAAAACCAATGCAATAGGCCAAATTCCCAATGTGGTCAGTTTTACATGATGGACTGTGCAATATGAACTTTAGATTCTATTGGATGCAAATTTGTTTAATGTTTAAAGATATCTGATTTCTCATCAAAATGACACAAGATAGTTCCTTTGTCCTTTCATTTGCTTGTTGCTCTATCATAGTCCTTTAGTTTAAAACCTGACTCACTTTTCATGCATATTCCTAACCAGTCTTCTATTGATATTGCAACAACAAATATCTACCTAAATACCCCAAATTCATCAAACTATTTGACTCAATTGCAAAGATATATTTTTATCAATGAAATCTGGCATAAATAAAAAAAAATGTTTTATTTCCTGCATTGATATCTGAACAATAGAAGTTCTTCAAACAAAGGTGCAGTGGATATTATAATGTTGCAATGTCAAACGGATGTCTATTTTCAATTAAACTTTTATACCCAAAGCCACAAAAGCTAAAATTTATGTTAGGCATTGTTGTAAGATTTACTGAGTGGGTATCAAAAATGTTATTTAAATGTCATTTAGAATCTGGTTCATAAATATCCATAGGTTGAAACTTCCACTGACCTGGAAAAATAAAAAGTCCACTCAACAGAATACCTCAAATTCGCCAGAGTACCTTGTCCAGTTACAAAGATACATTTTTCTCAATGAAATCTGACATGACATAAGAATGTTAAAGCCATTCTTGACCCCAGAATCATCATCTGATGAAGGCTTTATTGAAGGCACAGCTGTTGTTGTCTCAGCAGTAAGTGTTGTATGAACTTATGTAAACAAACAGTACTAAATTCTATCTCAATGTAACAGATGTACAAAACAATTGATTTACTAAACAAATACATCTTAATGAAATCTGTCTTCTTTTGTCTAATGTCTGTTCAATACAGCAACAGAGGAAAATGAAAAACAAAATAATAAAGACTAAGCTTTGAAAATAATCACTTTGCACAACTAGGAAGCACTCAGAGACCACATACCTCTGCAAATGTCATTGTCAAAAGAAATGGAACAATCAGGTTACAGATCCCAGACTATGCAGATAAAAGCTTGTAGGGTGATGTCATCATGATGATTCATTGCTGTTATTGCACTATACTTCCATTATGATAACATCACTGTGATGATGTCAATACTATGTTATTACATCCGAAAAGCCGAAATTTTAACAAAATTGCAAAAGAATTCCGGGATCTGTCCCAAAGTTTACTTACACAGAATTCATTGAGAACTTTTGGAGATATTGTGTGTACAAACAGACTGACAAACATGGGTGAATACATAATCTCTGTTCAACTTTGTTGGCAGTCATAATAATTACAATAATGATAAAGATTAATTCATACTTTGTGTTATTTAAATAATTAGCGTTGAAAGGATCAGTGATTTTGAAATCCTCAGTAACAAGAAAATGTAGCGGACAGTTTTATGCTATTTTTAGTCGAGCACAAAATCTGTAGAAAAGACTTGATCACGGTTTACATGAGATCAGAAATTATAAAATTCACCTTTTCTAATCAATAAAAAGCAAATCAGTGGACAGCCAAAATAATCCCCTTTCTGGGAGCCTATCAGAGCAGTATAAATATTCAGTTCACACTAAAATTGCAAGTGGATTGTCTACACATGAGATGGCACAGCATCAATTTTCTTGCCATTCATCTTCTTTGTTAGTAAGTTGAAATTCTATATTTTGTGCATCAATCTTCACAAATATTTCATCCTGTTCCTGATGGTATGAACTATGTTTTTAACCCTTCTTGCTCATAATGAACTTCAAGTTATAGAGACGTATTTCATTCTGAATCTTATTTCACCCAAATTCAGTTTTTCCTACTGCTGCTATGACTTTATTCATACATACATGAGCGATAATCAATCACACATATGTGTAACCAAAATGGCTGCTTCACTGCACCCTAATAAACCTTTATTACACCTTAAACTTGTTGACTTGTTCTTGCCTAGCTCATTTATGAATTTAATATTTACAGGCACAATATAACAGAACTTTTTAACCTTTGAATTTCTGCTAGAAAATTTCATGTTGTTAGAAACCGTCAACCAAAACTGTCAACATAAATGTTTATTTGTTCATCTACTGACCTAATATTTGGTATGTAGACTCACAAAACATCAACATAGGTTATGTGAGGTTGACCTTGCCAGTCAGTTGAGGTCACCAGAGGCCATTTCTATTCAATATACAGTTCTAAACATTGGAAATAAATAATTTTTATATCAGAATTTTATCCAATTATTATTCTTTATGAATGGCACAATGATTTCTCACAATAAAAATTAATTTTTATACAAGTTCTAGACATTTTTTCGTCACATTTTTTACTTGCAATCCAATAAACAATGTTTAAGATATCATGTATCTTACTTTTTATACAAAAACAAAATTAAAAGAAAAAATACACATTCTTTTCAAATTATAGCAAGACAGTCTAGGACAGTTAGGTTTAGTTCAAAATTCATCAAATAAATTGTTTTTTTAAATTGCAAGTTTTTTGTTAGAACTTTGTCGTCAAATAAATACAAAATCAAAATAAATATTCAATTGTTTATTGTTTAGATCCTTAA
>VCCN01006885.1:7748426-7760040 GCA_006491835.1 Architeuthis dux
TGAAAATTCAGACTTTTTTAGTGATAACAGCCCAACAAAAGACAAGAGAAGTAGTTTATTCATTGATAACCCATTTTTCAATTTTTTAATTGTTGACCCCCAACAGGGCATGCTGCCAAAAGATGTTGGTCACATGACGGTTTCTATTGAGTGACTAACCAGACCTGTTTCTCTATTGCTCATTCAATAATGTTGAAGTAGAAAAGAATGGCACAGAGAAACATCATAAAGAAACAAGGAAAAACACTGTAAAGTTCAAATTATTTGGGAGAAAATGTTTTGTCTCTTGAAAAAGCAGAAGAAAGTAAATCGATAAGTGGTGTTAGTTGGCCTCTTGACAAAAAGTATGTGTGCACTACAGTAATTGGGCAATATTTATTTATTCATCAATTGTGCATTTTATTGTTTCGCACTAAAATGACTAAACGGTTAACATTGGTAATAAAAAAATCTTGTTGGTCTGCTGAGTTGTGTAATTTCTGCGGCTTTTCGAAAATAAAACCTTGGATAACCCCTCTCACCCTAGGACAAAACCCTTTCAGTTAAAGTGCAAAGTAAAACAAAAAAAAACTTGCTTAAATTAAAACATGACAAAAATTTAAGTAATTGGTGACAGTATTATTATTTTTTACCTTCCTTATTCTTACTTGAGGAAAAATGTTTATCTGGCTTCATATTCTAATCACACATTTTTAAAGCTCATATATATGGTACATTTTCTTGTTTAGTGCGGGGACCTCATGTACTACAGCATGAAGATCATGTTACAATCAATATCTCACTGAAATATCAAAGTACATGTATAGGAGATGTGAAAAAAACATGTGGCCAATTTTTTTTAATAATTTACAAACCAGAATTTATGACGTCATCTTTTGCAGTAGTTTCCCATATTTATCACATAGTCGGGTGCATTTATGAAAAAAAAACATCTAACCTGCCAAAAGTTGTTACAAAAGTATATTTTGTAGTATCAAGTGTGCTCAATGACATACTAAAAGTTTACCATGGTCTGATCACTGGATAGGTATAATTTTCAAGATGGCATCCAAATCTTTGAAATGCCCATTATCCGTTTATAATTCATCCTAGACAAGTTTTTCCAATGGTTTTTTTTTAGTATCAAGTGTACTCAATAATATATCAAAAGTCTACCACAGTCTGGCCACTGGGAAGATATCATTTTCAAGATGGCTGCTGAATCATTAAATGCCTATTACTGGTTCATTATACATTCTAGACAAGTAATGTTGGTGCCTAACCCCATGTTCTGGGGATGTAGGAATCCGATTAGCATATTTAAATTATAGTAAAGTGAATACAATTACAAGAACAGTTGACAATTTACGAGATAAAATGAAGGAATTTCTGACAAATACAGATTCCGTGGCATTTGGAAATCAGTATCTAAAGAGAAAATTAAAAGAACAGTATGAGGACAATGTTCATTTTGTGACAATGGGGGAAAAGACATTACAGATAGTGAGATATTATTTCAACACCCAAGCAAAGGACGAAGAATCTCAAAAACAGGCGATCATTGAAACAACAGTTCAACTCATTAAAAATGATATCAAGTCCAATGTGCCATCCTTACCAATCACTATCCAAATGAAAAGTCACTGGAGCAAAACTTTTTCTTAACCATAACCGTAATCCCTAACCTGAACTTCTAACCCTAAACAGACATGCACAGATATATGAACAGACAATTCTATATTCAATTTTAACATATATGTAATGTCATGGCGTTATGTAAGTTGTTATCAATGTTTATGTCATGAATTACCAGTATGTTCATTGTAACGAAGTGAACCTGTGCAGCTGGGGTTCCGGGGCACTGTAAGCCCCCTGGGTAATTCATAAAATTATGGTGAATTTTGGGGCCATTTTGAGACATACAAAAAACCTGGAATTTGAGAAATAGGTATACGCCATACCCCACGACCGCTATTTCCATCACTGGGTATTTGATGAAATGTGATTTTTTCCGCAAACATATGACATAAATTGTGTTTTAAAATATTACTTATTTTATCACTATAAATTAAATGTGACTTTTTCCTGTGACTATTTTCCTAGCCAAAATTGTAACTTTCTTCTGTGTCTTTTTACTGTAATTTTTACGCAATTTACGGAACTTTTAATCTTTTACTGATTTCTAAAATGATTTGGGAACGTCCTCCAGGAACCAAGTACCCAACTTAATTTTTTTAAATTTCTAATTCTATCAAAAGACGTAGGGAATACGTTGTTAAATTTTACGATTATTTGCATACTTTTACAGAAGGAACAAAATCATGTTCAACACCGGACAGCGGTTTCCATTCTTTTTCTCCATTATCAGAGGATACATTTTCTCAAAAATAATCTGACGTTTGTAACGTGTTTTTTCTCGTCTTAATGTTGCTTTCTTTTTGGTATTTTTAAGTTCAACATCCGCTAATTGTGTAGATTGGCCAACAAATACTTACACGCCGACTAAATTCGAACATTTAATTACTTGAAAACAAAGCAATTACTTTCTTCACGTTTGTGACTTTCTTTTTATTACCAATCCACATCTGAAAGGTAAGTAAAATTACGAATAAAATTAAATATTTAAAATTGTCTTGGTAAAAATGGAGAAAAGCAGCGTCGTGATCGCATACTTGAATACTTGTCTTCTTTTTTAGATTGCGTTTACTAGCAACTCTCACGGACTTTTGACAAAATGCGACATGTGTCGATTAAAACGTCTGTAACTTGAAATCTATTAATTGTATCGTAATAATCTGTATGTTATTAATAGAAGAAAGATTGTAGAAATTTCTCAACTAAAAATTATTTTTGTAGACAATATAAAATCGGAGATAACCAGGTTTGAAAACTTGTTTACATTCGAGAACCGGTGAATTAGTAGAAATAGCATTCGGAGATTTGAGCCCAATTTACACACACAATTTAAAATTTCACCAAAAATATACTAATGGGTTTATTTCTATAAAAATTTAGGGATGTATTCAATTTTGAATGGATTTTCTTATGAGAAGGGTATTTTGTAGGAAAATCTTTTTTTTTTTAGTCAACAACACCCCCACCCCCTCCCATTTTAATTTTAAGAAATCTCAATTAAATGTTTTAGGGTTGACACATATCTTTGCATTTCTATGAAGATAATTACTGAGAGAAAGTAAATCCATTGGAATTTTACTTGATCCTGCTCTCTGTCAATTTTAAATTGGCTCTGAATCGGAAAATAAGTAATGCAAAAATACTTTCTGTTTAGAAAGTTTTTCGTTGTTTTTTGTTTTGTTTTTTATATACAATGTACATTTTTTTTCTTTTTTTATTATGTTTTTTTTTTTTTTAAATTGTCATTAAATTATTAATGTTTATGCTTATTGGATTCTCATGCAACATTACTATCAGAAAGAATGGTGTTCTACTTATCTATAAATATAAAGATTATCAAATTTCGATGTGCCTGTGGTTTTAAAAAGAATTTTGATTATTTTTGTTTAATTACATACAATACATTGTGCCAAGTATGGTAATTCAGAAATTTTAAAATTAAAAACAAAAAAAGCCACTAACAGGAGGGCGGTAGAAACTCTACTACTTGACCTTTGAACTCTCTTCACCCATAAACGACCTCCCTGGTAAATAAATATATTTTTCACTAAGTTTTCTGTGGTAAGTAAGCAATATTTCCCCAAAATCCAGTCAATTAATCATTAAATTAACAATTTTTTTAAAAATCAAATTTCTCTGAGGTCAATTCTATTTTGAAAGAATTTTTAAAATTCATTCTTCTGGTGACAAATCCACCAATTATGGCGTTGTGGGCCGTTTTTAACATCAAGTGAGCGATGCCATTGCAGGTTCAAGCTGTATAATGAGAGTACGCAATAATCCCTTTAGATTTTTACCAAATAATATTCTAAGATCCCAATTTGTTTTCTTCCTATTGTATCATTATAATCCACTGTTTATCAAAGTAAATTGTTTTCATTACAACTTTTTTCGTTCTGTGGAATGATCGAAATAATTTTAATATTCAATTGCTTAAAACTTCAAAAACTAAATCTACAAAACAATTAGATTTGTTTTCTAATTGAGTAATACATTTTTGGAATACGTTGCCTAGTTATGTTAAAGATAGCAATAGTGTACAGAGTTATTGAAAGAGCATGCGACTACAAGGACATTTTTGGAATTTGTCAGATGAGATTCTAATCTGTGAATTGTGTTAAATTGTAGATGTTGTTTGTATTATCTACATTTGAATATGGTTTTATGAATTTTGTATTTGTTTAGAAGTTGATGTGTAAATATTGTGTATAGTTGGAGATGCCCAAAAGAGGCATAATATAATAATAATTATTAATATAACATTTACCAACTCCATTATTGATACAATGAAAAATTAGTTAAAGCATAAAGTTAGAAATTTCAAATTTTGTTTAATCTTTATTTTCATTTTCAGATTGTAAGGTCTCGATGCAAATAATTGACACTTGAAATCTATGAAATCATCTGTCTGATATTCAATGGGCTAAGTACAAATCAAGGAGGCGCAAGTGGCATAGCAGTTAGCAACATAGCCAATGGAAACAGCGAACTGAGTTCAATCTCTGGTCAAGGCTGTTTACATTCACTTCATACTAATGCCCTTGGGAAAGGCATGACTCCATCTCTTCTCCCCCTCAGCTATGGATAAAACAGCAGAGCAAACAGGGCTCTCTTGTCTTAGGAAGGCAACCAATCTGGACAAAGAAGGACAACTCTGATTCCAAACTAGGGAGTGGAGATCCCTTAGAGCGGTTGGATGCCAACTTTGAAGTCCTTCCGACAGCTCCTGCAGTTAAGCTGATGCCAAATGTACTGTGCTCTGCTTTTCTTTGAACTACATCAGCGAGGCCGAGAGAGGGATTCTGTCGACTGGACATCCCCGGATCTCTATATCCTTTGCTCAGGCTTGAACCTTGGAAAAGTCACTTCAGTGTCATCCACTGTCTATTGAGACAGAAGAAAGCCTTCAAGTACAAATGAATAATGGAACTACAAGATAATCTATGATAATTCTGTTAAAGAGATTTACATGTCAAAACTAAAAATAGTAATGAACAATTTATGGTTAGTATTATATCAGAGTAGTTTTCAATCAGAGAATTTTAAAGACTTCTGGATGCAATATACACTTGAAAAAAAGCAAAGAATATATTGTATATTTAGCATTATCTTTTTCCATTGGCCACCATTCTGCAGTTTGCTCTACCTAAAAATAAGACCTCCTTCTTTCTATATAGATTGTATGCCTGAAGAAGGTCATAAAATAGATTGGCCAAAATGTGGTAATAACAAAAGCAACAAAAAGAATTGGATTAATAGTCCAAAAGAACTCCTGGAATGATTGGCCAAAAATATTGAATTAAAATCAACAAAGATGAAAATAGTAAAGATATTTTCTATAGTTTTGAGAAGGGTCATTAATATTCAAATGGTTCTTCGGACAATTGAAGGCCGAAGAATGGATTGGCCAGAACGTCATGTTTACAACACAAACAACAAGAAGGAGTTCAATTATCCAAAGAACCATTTGAATGATAATAGTAGTTAAAAGAGATATGGGTAATAAGCAAAGCAAATATTGCACAACCTCCTCACAATTGTCAGACATCCATATGTGGTAAATTGTTATTTATTAAGCTTAGTTTAGTCTGTCACAAAGCCACAGTAGTGGGGCACTCATGAGGATTGAGCTCAGTCAGGGACAGCCCTAGGTACTGGCAACATGGGCAGTCACACATACCGCCAAGTGCTTGTCATGCTTCTGAGACAGTAGGACTTTCCAAATACTAATGAAAAGATGAATGAATTAAAAACAGTCAAAATAAGAAAATTCCTTGATGTGAAGTCAGATTTCTTAGGAATATTTTGAAGGGCGTATAAGTTCAGCTTGCCCTGAGCTCAGTACATTAGTGAATTGGTCTACAAGATGAGCTTGCCAACTATTGCACAAAGTTGTATGGTAGTATATAAGACCCACTTTTTTTCTCCAAAATTGGCTCCAAAAATATCTCCCGAGTCTTGTATGTAAAGTTGAGGGTCTGGTTGGCTAATGTCAGATACTGTAAACTACTAATACTTGTTGCTCGGGATTTGTCATGTGACTCTAGTCCAGCAAGCTCAGGATTTGTCCTGAGATAAAAGTTCAGCATGCCCAGGATTCGTCCTGTGACTATGTCACGCCTGCCCTAATGTCCGCATGACATTGATTGTGGGGATTAGGGAGATTTTTAGAACTGCCTGCACGTACACGTGCGGGACCCCACACTAAAAACAACCATGTGTCAAATTTGCCCTCGTGGGGAGGAAACAAACAAACATACTAGTACTTGTTCCTAGCCCAACTTCATAATACTGTAATATTATTTACTCAAATATCATCATCAATATTATTATTATTATTATTATTATTATTATTATTATTATTATGGGTACATTAATTAAAGAAAGGAATTATTGTAAAATTAAAACTGGATGTTCTGAAACAATATTTTCATTTAGCACCCAACTCAAGACAGCTACAGGAGGAAAGCTCTTAAGCTATAATATTAAATAAAAACTAAAAGTTGTAAATTATGCTGTCCTAGTTGCATGTTTTGTCTATACTGTAACTACATATTTCAATAACATTAAAACACTTACCCATAAATATAATACATCAGTACTTGATTTCTACTTGCTCTCTATTGATGAGGGAAATATTTTTAGAGTATCAACATTTAGTGATGTGACCGTCAATCTTTGAATATCCTATTATTTCTTGTTCACCCTGCACAAATGAATAATGAACTTAAGATATATAGTAACTTTATTATATACAGTCTAATTATAATAACTTGGAAAATATTTCATAATCTGACAATGAAAACTTCAAATGATTCAGTTAGACCTTTTATTGAATATTCTTTGTTTTTATTTCCAGATTACCATTTGGCAGAAATTATACAGTTGCCTGCAGTGCTGATTCAAATACAAGAACTTTGTGACATTTATATAGAACCAAATTTTCAGAGAAATGAGTCAAGAAACTGAAGCAAAGTCATATACATGTGAGGTTTGTGGATCTGTATTTGCACGGAGTTCTCATTTACAAAGACACATACAAACACACACAGGAGAGAAACCATACTCTTGTGACATTTGTGGATATGCATCTTCTGATGTTTCAGCATTAAAAAAGCACAAGTTAATACATACTGGTGAAAAGCCATATTTCTGTGACATTTGTGGATATACATCTTCACAGAAATCAAATTTAAAAACACATCAACAAATACATACTGGTGAGAAACCATATTCTTGTGATATTTGTGGATGTGCATATTCACTAAGTTCATCATTAAAAAGACACTGGCTTACACACACAGGAGAGAAACCATATTCTTGTGAAGTTTGTAAAGCAGCATTTTCTCGGAGATCAACTTTAAAAAGACACATACAAACACACACTGGAGAGAAACCATACTCTTGTGATATTTGTGGATATGCCTGTTCAGACAGCTCATATCTGAATAAACACTCCCTAACACACACAGGAGAGAAGCCATATTCTTGTGATATTTGCGGATCTGCATTTTCGCGGGGTACAACTTTAAAAAAACACAAGCAAAAAAAACACTAATGGAACTGTAATATTTTGATATTTGTATATTTTTAGATGCGCAAGCATCTTTAGTATCGATGACTGACACACCAAAACACTCCCACCACCTCTCGTTACCTCAGTCTCCTTCTGTCTGAAAGTGAAAGTGAAAGGGGAAAGAACTTGTGTTAACTGCGTTTTTGAGATGGCAATCAGTGAGATCGAACTAGCACATCTATGGTCTGACTGTCAGGCTTGTTTTTATAATGATACACAGAATGAAGCCATTATTCCAAACTTATTTGCAAAATAATGTCTTGGAATTTTGAATCTAGTTTCGTTCATGGAAATGGAAATCTGTTTTTTTCTGTTGTCTTCTCTTTTGTCTTATTCAGTGTGTCTTTCATGTGTCCTTAAATATTCCATCATAAAAAACTATTTACTTTGGCTTTTGTGCCCAGCAATGAAGTCTAAAAGCTGAAATTCTCTATAAATTACTGTATTTCCCGGCATCAAAGATGCTATTTTTTTCCAGAAATAAGTCTAAAAAATTAACACTTTGTTCTACAGGCTGAAGGTGAACATTTTTCATAGACTTATCCTAAACCAAAGGAAGGTAATCCATGCTAGACAATAATCTCAACTGTATATGACCTCTCAATGTAGTGTATAAATTATATTTAGTATAAAATTGTAAATAAACAAAAATATCATGAATAATTAAAAATATCTGCGTAATCACAAAAATGAATTCCTGTATCCGTATACTACGGTACCGTGCCTCTGTTTTGTAAGAGAAAAAAATGCAGACTAAAAGTGGTCAAGAGGAACTACAAGTTGCTCAGCCACCCACAAAACATCTTGGTAAAGTAGGTGAGCCCGTAATTTAATGGTTTTTTAAAAATTTTGAAAGTAAAAATTCGGGTGTCCTTAAGGCCGGGAAATACGGTAACTATTTATGATTACTTTGTATTTAAATAAATCAATTTAACAAAATCTTGTTTTCGTTATTCACTTATTTCTGAAAATGTTTTAATCTGATGACTTATTTTGTATTTCTTATTTGTTTTGCTCAGTTTCTGATGAAATCTGTAACATTAGAAGATTTAAAACACCTTAAGATATGTTTTCTTCCGTATCATTTGACGAATAAGTTCTTCACTTTGATTAAAACATTTGATAAGTTTAGTCCAAGCTAATTACCGAGTTAGGTTGAAAAAAATGTTGGCAAAGTTTAACAATTTAACCTTCAAAAATGGATTGCATTGTAAGGACTGATCACTGCTAAAGAAGCTAACATTTTTTACTTTTGTACTTACAGTACAAAGTATTGTAGATCATTTTTATTAATTTTGGCCTATCCTATTTACATTCATCCTAATTTTTAGTTGTTTTATTTAGATGAAGTAAACAATTTTTATTAATTTTTGACTGCTATTTACCCTCATCTTAACTTTTAGATGTTTTTTAAAAATCACAATGTGTAAAATGGTTTGCAATAAATGAATAATACAATAATAGCTTTTTTACTAAAACTAAATTGAATTGTAATTAAAACTTAAGATGAAGTAAATATTAGTCAAAAATTAATAAAAATGGTTTACAATACTTCAACTAAGGAAAAAAGTAAAATAAAATAATCGTTTTTTTTTACTAAAACTCAAACAGACAATAAGTACTTAGTACTCAAGTAAATAAATGTTAACTTCTTTAACAGTGATCGGTCAAATCAGTCCTTATGATGCAATCCATTTTTGACGATTAAGTCATTAAACTTTGCCAAAATGTCAATTGTAAACTTTTCATGAAATAAGGTAAAATCTTAAAAATTATAGGTATACCCTGCCTTTCAAAAGTTTGCTTTACACCACTTTTTTGCTTTTATGCGAAAAGCAAAATTATCATTCAGCATTTGTTTTGCAACGTGCAATTATAGAGGCAGCACACACCCTCTTCCTGTCTCACCTGTACCTCTCTCCACCCTAACCTGTATAAATTAATAGTAAATTGTTTCTTTCAAATGCCAGCCAATTTCAACTTCACAAATTCTTGATCTTTCAATAAGATTCTGCATAACATTTTGAAGGATATATGGTCCTAAGCCACTTATTTCTTCTCAGATATCATTCTTTCTGTTGAGAGCAACCCCTGGCACCATACTCTATGCCAATCAAGCAACAACTTATAACTGGTAACTGGTAACTGTCAGTCCCTGTGTTGTGCCAACGCTGCAGGCAAAGCTGGAGTGTCCTCTCCAGGTTTTGGTGGTTGGATGCAAGCCTGGGAGAGATTCTATGTTGCCCATGTAGCATGTCCCTCTTCACCATGTCGCTGATGGATCCAAAGGAACAGCAGGGCCATTACAGTTTGGCACCAGCGCCGTTGCTGGAGCTGCTAGAATGAGGCTGTAAGCAACAACAAACTGCCTTAGGCGCTCCAAGGCATGACAGAGTTACCAATGCCAAGGTCCCGACTTGCTCTGGCCTTCCCACCATGTTCACCCTGTTCAGCCAACACAGGTTAATGGGGGCCAAGAAAAAGAATATCCCAAAGAAAAAAGCCAGTAGCTGTTAAATCCTGTGATCATGGTGGCCAATCAAATGCCGAATGCCTGGATAATACTCTGTCACCAAAATTTTATTTTATTTCGTTTTGTTGCTCAGTTGTGTACTTTTCCATGATGAATTCCCAAGGGTTCCTTTATAGATCTGAAAACAAAATTTAATAAAATAGAAAAACATTTAATTGTTTTAAACCCATTCGCAACTTTTACACCACCCTGTACTATTGTCATTAAGTGATGTTCAGGATGTTTTAATTGAAAATACCTGAATGCTGAGTGCAATGTTTTCTCACAAAATATTTTGATTTTCTGAAGTGGAGTATTCATCAATAAATTTCTGTGAACTTGATCCTAAATTTCAAACATAAACCGAATTTTTTAAAAAATGAATAAAATTTACTGTCAGAAATGCTGTCTACTGTACCATAGAGGCCCACTATATTTTAAAAACTGACATTAGGAAAATTTCTAAAATTCAAAGATGAAATTTTAAGGAGTTTGTAGTGCATTAATTTTACTAGATGAAGTACCTGTCTATGCCGGGTTGAATATATAAGGATTAAAAAAAAAGGACTAAAGCTTTCAGACTTATAAAAAATGCCCCCCTTCACTTTTGATCCCTTAAAGGGGAAAAAAGGTTTCCCTTCACTTTTGAGCCCTTAGAGGTGAAAAAAAGTTTACCTTCACTTTTGACTCCTTAAATGGGGGAAATGTCCCCATTCACTTTTGAGCCCTTGAAAGGGGGAAAAGTGTCCCTTCACTTTATATCCCATAATAGGAAAAAAGTTTCCCTGCATTTTGACCCCTTAAAAGGGAAAAAGATTTCCTTTCCCCTTACAGAATTATATATGAACATATAAAATAAGCGGATATGTATATTGAACAGAAAGTAAGAAAGTAAGGGTCCAGTTTAGCATAATAGTTACATTGTAAATAGAACCTCTGGCCTTTCTCATGTATTTGCTGTGTTCCGGAATGTCATTGATTCTTGAGAGAATGCGCATCCCCTCTCATAGATGTCACGTCCGCTGTCTGTGTGTTCTTGGGATTGTCTTTTCCTGAGTTCTGCACCGAACTCATGACCTCCTTTTGAAATTCACACCCCCCTCATCTCACAAGCCATGCCTATGGAATCCAAAGTTCATCCTTTGCTTTCTCTTGACTAATGGTTCCCACAAGCTATTTCAATTTTTTTTGTGAACATTGCATTTAATTCAGTTTTATTTCATGCAATTTATGCTTCTGGGGGCAATACAGCAGGAAAAGAAATGGAAAGAAGACAAAATTTAAATTAAGTATAAATTCTGGTTGATGAAGATTTGGTTGTTGGTTGTTTCTTTGATCACTTTGAATAAAAACAACCATTGTTATTTTCTTTTAATATTCAGTTTGGTAAAGATCTACTTCCCTTAACCAAG
>VCCN01006885.1:7778279-7791566 GCA_006491835.1 Architeuthis dux
CCCCTCCCTCCTACTGAATTCGGCACTAAATGACCCACCAAACAAACAAACAAATATCAGCATAAGGAGGTGAGCTTCAGGGATGGTGATTTGCATGTGAAAGGGAAGAATGTTAGAGCTTCCTTGGCAAAGGTAAAATACTCATTTAAGGATACAAAACAAAAAAATATCTTGTGTATGCAGTTTTTAATAGTGACCAACTTCTTTTGGCAGCAGACCGTGTTGGTGGTGATCAATAAATAAACCAATTTTCTCACTTTTTGTTGGGCAGTGATCACTAAAAAATTTTTAAAAAAACAAGCGTGAATACTGCCAGACACAAACTAAGGGACCAGTTTAGCATACACTTACATTGTAAAATGAAACCCTCGTTAAAAACTTATTTTAAGGTTGAATTTTCAAAGAACAAAAATACAGTTTTTGTAAACTATAAGGAGTAAACATTTAAATTTTCATCCCTTTAGCTCCTTTGTTGCGGCCTGTACACATGATACATGCATACATACATAGCCAGCCAGACTCACTTAAAAACTGAAGAAACCTATGTTGACAGTTTCTAAAAGTGAAATGCCAATATTTTATAGATTAAAACATTTTCTGTTGTAAAGACTAAACTTTTTGTTCAGGTAATAATTGTCAGATCTGAGCCATAAAAACTTACATTAATTATTGAAATGTTTGCAAACATTAAATATTCTTGTAACTATAATTTTCAAAAGAGTCATTAACATTACAAATTTTGTTTGGACAATTGCACTCCATCTTCATGTACTTGATGTTGTTAACACAGCATTTCAGCTGATCTATTCTTGAGCCTTCATAAATCCACAAGAAAAAAGGGAGAATCTTATTTTCCTAGGAAAAAGAAATGGCATCAATAAAAGGTGGTCATTAGAATACCAACCAGATCAATCCATTGCAGCAGTGCTAGGTACACAGACTTAACTATACCTCCACCCATGTACCCAGGTGATTCCAAACTATATACATGGAGTTCCCCAACACCTTCTTTACTAAGCAAAGAAACCACATGTGTTCAAATCCATACTAGCTTGATTTATGCTCCTGGACGACAAGCCGATATATCCTGCCTCCTTCTACTTTCAAGAGTCATTAACATTCCAAATTTTGTTTGGACAATTGCACTCCATCTCTATGTACTTGATGTTGTTAATACAGCATTTCAGCAGATCTATTCTTGAGCCTTCATAAGGTGTACAATCCACAAGAAAAGAGGGAAAACCTAAATTTAGCAGTTTTTTAGCAGTCAAACTAGCACAAAAATATTTTTTGAGTTGGCAACACTGGGTTAACTCTGTCGAGCTTCGCAATATTAATGCAACAATAATGGAGGCACTTGTTTATACAAATAAGATAGTATCACTCTCAGTTCAATCACTGGAGACACAAGAATAGTCAAGGCTTGAGCTTCATGGAACAATTTTTCAAGCAGGAATCAACTGACATGCTGTTTTATTTTACAACATCTGACAAGATTGGGGTCTTGTCCGTTAGTCTCTACCAAAAGCTAATGTCCATAATTTTAAAGTACGAAAGCCTAAAAAAAGAAGAAAGATTAAGATGCATTTTCATTTTCTCACCGAAAAAGACCCCAAATGCTAGGTCTTTTTTGTTAGTCACTACCACGAAAACAAAACGCTAACCCTAACTCCTAACGCAAACACTAACCTTAACCATAAGCCCTAACCCATAACCCTAACAAAATAAACTTACCATTAATACCATATCAATTTTGGTCTGTTAGAGACTACCAAAATAATTCTATGCCCTATATTGCTAATTTTTATCTTATTTCAAACTTTTGACAGCATTAGCCTCTTCATCGGCATTGCAAAAATCAAAAAACATGTCTGATCTGGAACCCAACTAAAAAGATTATACAAGACTAACCATTTGGGAGAAAGGTTGAAATATTTTGATTCTCTCAGATCAAATTGATGTAAAAATTACTAACATTACAAACATAACACTTCGTTAGGAATTTTTGAGTTGACTGATGAAATCAATTGGACATGCTAGTGGGACCTTCAGTGAGTCAAAATAACTTGAATTGACATTCCAGATCAATTGGAAATGTGTTAGGGCCATTTTTCATAATGACAGATTTTCGCTGTGGTGACCTAGTCAGAAAATAAACATTTTCATCAAATGTGGGTATATTTTATATTGTGTGAAAGGAAATTTCATTCTGTGTAAAGTTTACAAAAGAATCATATGCCACAGAAGAAGTCATTTTGAGCTATTTACAATTAAATGTCATAAATCCTTGTTTTAAAAATGATTCACCTGTGAAGACTGATAGCTATGATGTAGGGGAGGCAATTGTGCATGGATCTGCTCCAAAATTTGTAGCCTGTTTCCCACCCTTCCACAAAATTTCATTGAAATACATTCAGAGCCTTTGGAGATACCTCTTGGACAGACAGAACTTTTGGAGCTATTGTGTGATGTGGACAGTCAATGTAGGGGAGATGATTGTGCATGGATCTGCTCCAAAATGTAATTATTTCCCCCGTAGCGTATTGCCCACCCTTCCACAAAAGTTAATTGAAATTCATTTGGAACTTTTGGAGATATTGTGTGAACAGACAGATGGAAAGAACAGTATCAACATTTCCGATTGGAGTCCTGGCTCTGTAATAGAGTTCAATAGGAATTTTTAAGTTGACTAATAAAATCAATCAGACATGCGAGGAGGACCTTCAGTGTGACAATATAACTTGGGGAGACATTCCAGCTCAGTTGCAAAAAGATTTAAGGGCCATATTTCATAATGGCGGATTTTTGTAGAGGTGCCCTGGGAAATGTTCTTGTGTAGTGACAATACTTTTTGTGTGTGTGGTGTATTAACTATAACGAAAGCATGTGGTGTAAGAAAATTATGGACAGTTCACAGAGACATGTGTGTCCATGAGAAGTTTGGTTGACTACTACGCGTAGTCACTAAGGAGATGTTCACAGTTAAATGGGTCATGGTTTGACTGTCTTCAAGTCCTGGTAACCTGAGTTTATATAGGCAAATTGCAGATGTAGTACAGAGCAACTTCCATTTTAAACGAACTTCGCAAAAACGAGCTGCAGCTTTGTGTTTGTTTCTAATTTTCTTTTGCTTAATGTGAGCTTATCTGAGAAGCTAGCTAGAAGTTAGAATTAATCGTTGATAATCACAATGACTGATATAATAATAAGACAAGTTTAACTTGATACCAAGTGCATTTACACTGTAGAGTTGAAGTTGCTACATTATTTGTAAAGATGTTAACAAGGGAGCAGTTAATTAAAGTTGTAGGTTGAGATAGAACGTAAGTTGGTTTCTCTATTTGAAAGTAGCCGTAAAAAGGTAGTAGTGTGAGTAGACCTGTCATTGCAGAGAGTGGTAGTAATAGTAGTAGCCAGCAGTGACCATTGCTGTTCTCACTGTAGGAGGAAGTCACGTGGTCAAAATGAGGAAGGCAATAATCAGACATATTGGTTTTATGGCTGGCAATATGAACAAAGAAGCCATCATGTAAACATGATAAGGAATTTAACAAAGCGTCAGATTGAAATGAAAATGTTACATTTAATAAACAAAAACATAAAAGTAAAATTGACATACATGGTTGTCAGAAAAAAAGGTTATAAATGTATAAAAAGGGTTTGAGTGAGAGGTTTTTGTGAGTCAGCCAGTTATCTGAATCGATATCTAGGGGATAATTGCACCTAAGGATATGTGATCGAGACAAAATAAATCAGTTAAGAAACAAGGAGCATATGACAGAAAGGAAAAGATGCCAGCATGGAGGAAGGATAGTTTCTAACCAGGAAGACATTTTAAGGAGTTGCACTGCTAAGCCTGATTTAGCAGAAACTAAAGTAATCGGTGGTCATTATTAATTCTTGAATGGCCTATATTTGAAGTGTTTATTCCTAGTCTGGGTGAAAAGGAAACGGAGGGATGACAGAGATTGAAATAAAGATTTAAAAAGTAGCGATGTATAAACACTTAGTAGGCTCTAGGCGGCCTAAATATTAAGTGGATAAAAAGAGTTTTTTTACATGCCCAGAAGATGTAGGCACGGGCAGGTGAAGCACTGCTGGGAGCAGGCTAAAAAGGCCAGGATTATCGTAAAACTAGCGTTTTTATAGTCATGCTGACGTCACGAAAAAGGAAGCTAATTCTTAGTTTCGTACTTCATAGGGTTCAGAGATGGCTCCATTGAGGTGATAAAGCCAGCTTGATATTTCTACCCAAGTTATATTGTCTCACAGAAGGCCCCCCTCGCATGTCCAATTGATTTCATTAGTCAACTCAAAAATTCCTACTGAACTCTATTACAGAGCCAGGACTAAATAAAATGCACCGATCTGAAATTTTAATACTGTTTTTTCCATCTGTCTGTTCACACGTTATCTCCAAAAGTTCCAAATGAATTTCAATGAACTTTTGTGGAATGTTGGGCTATAGGCTACAGAAGAAGTGATTACATTTTGGAGCGGATCCATGCACAATCATCCCCCCTACATCCTAGCTAACCGTCAGCAACCATAAAATATCTCCAAAGGTTCTCTGTCTCTCCAAGAGGTATCTACAAAAGTTCTGAATGAATTTCAATGATATTCTGTGTAACAGTGGGCAATAGGCTATGGTAAACGTTTTTGGACCGGATCCATACACAATTACCTCTCTACATCATAGCTATCAGTCCACATAAGTGTTTCATTTTGAAAACAAGGATTTATGTCATTTGATTGTAAGTAGCTCAAAATTTGGCATATGATTCTTGTAAACTTTACTCAGCATGAAATCTCCTTTCCAACCGTATACAATATGCCCATATTTGATGAAAACATTTTCTTTTACTGTGGCAGTGAAAATCCACCATTATGAAAAATGGCCCTAAAATCTTTTCGCAGCTGATTTGTAAAATCTACCCAAGTTATTTTGACTGAAGGTCCCTCTAGCAAGTCCAATTGGTTTCATTAGCCAACACAGAAATTGCTATGGAACCCTATTAAAGTGCCTGGAGTAAAACAATATTTTTTTTAGTTTCTAGTCTGTGAGAAAAACTACTCGACATAACCCCATGACATTTTCTATGGATACGGATGTGACCTCGGGTAATGTTTTTACGAAATTAGTTTTTGAAAATCAACCCTCAAAAGAGGGGGGATTTACATGCTAAAATGATCCCTTACTTTTTAATGACGTATTATGATTGGAAAAAAAGAATATTTGGTTGTTCTTTTTTTAAAATCAATTCTCGAAATTAAAATGTGACGTAAGGATGTGTTCGTTATTTAAGAAGAACCTAGGACATTTTTTTAACATACTTTACATTTTATTGGTTGTATAGGAATACCTTGAATAGTGCTGCCTTCTTTAGTGTGGTTAAGGTATCACTGTACAATTTACGATGTAACTATTCTGCTGAACCCTTTACTTCATCGTCAAAATATAGGGAAACATTTCTTTTCACATTTAGGGATCAATATAGAGGGAAAACTTCTTTTTTTTACTTTTAGGGGTCAAAATATGGGTGGAATTTCTTTTCTCACTTTTAGGGGTTAAAATTTGGAGTGAAATTTTTTTTCACTTAGGAGTCAAAATATGGGTGGAATTTTTTTTTCACTTTTAGGGGTCAAAATATGGTAGGAATTTTTTTTTTCACTTTCAGTGTTGACCACTGAAAGTGAAGGGAAATTGTTTTCTCACTTTTAGGGATCAAAATCGAGGGGAACATTTATTTTTCGCTTTTAGGGGTCAAAATCAAGGGGGGGATTTTTTTTAATTTTAGGGGTCAAAATCGAGGGGGGGATTTGTATTTCTCTTTTTAGGGATCAAAATCGAGATGGAACGTTTATTTTCATTTTTTATTGGTCAAAATGAAGTGGTCCCCATTTGATTTTGACAAAAAAAAAGTCAAGAGGGTTATTAAATCAATTTTTAAAAACATTAAATTAGACGCTATCTGATTTCCATGCATCTATCATGCTAAATTTGTGCCTTATTTTTAACAAGGTACAGATTGTTCGTCAACACCGCTTATAATTCTCATTTACCCTTCATCGACATCAAATGATATATTTTCTCCAAGATAACGTTGTGTGTCATTTAGTCCGTTTCTAAATGGTACTTCGTTCTGACATTCATCTTCAATATTATTGTTATGAATTGAACAAACAATACAGAAATTGTGTAGACTGACTGAGAAATCTTAATAAACCGACCTAAAATTTAGAGAAAGCACTTGAAAAAAAGTGGAATTATTACATCGAATCGCATACTTTTCTCTTTTTTTGTTTCGTCTTTCTCATTTACACTTATCTGAAAGGTAAGTAGAAAAATATGACTAACATTAATATTTCAAATTTTTGTAGAGAGCTTTTTAACGAAACAATCCTTAAGATCTTTTCCGGTTTTGTTTGAAAAGAAAGAAAATGACATTTTTTTTTTCATTTACATTTAGATTGCAAATATTATAATTCGGATTAAGTTGATTTTAATACTTTAGTTTTAATGAGATATTTTGAAATTATTGACATTATTATTATAGAATGCTGTTTTGTTTTCGTGGTTTTATCTATGTATGTTCTGTATTATAGGCATGTTAGACCAGACGTTACAATCGGCTAAAAACAACCGCAACAAATTACACCGCCGTCGCGTAGTATAGCGTTCCTAATTAAATGATCATGGCCCTGAACTGAAGGTTGTGGACATTTTATGACCATTCAATGGTTCGCATAATTATCTGGTACTGGTGTTCGTACACAAACCATCGACGGTTTCTGAGCAGATGTCTAGAAAAAAGTAAAGTGCATGATGAATGAAACTTTAGTACAGTTGTTAAGAGTCACATATTCAATATGTCAATTGTAAGAATCTTGCAAAATGTGACAAAATTATGAAAATTTCAGTCAACGAACCATGATATGTAGAGATCAAAATAAGATAAGGAGAGACATTTGATCTGATGCATGTTTCCCCTATAGGGCATCTTTATTTCTATGTAAACCTACATTAAACACATGCCAGAATGTATAACAATATAACCTTTTTTAAGGATTTTTAAAGATATATTTAAAGTATTAAATTCAAATATTATTAATATTTACATGTTTTATATCACATTTAAAAAATTATATTTATGTTTTTAAAAATTAAATTAATAAGAAATGTTTCTGTAAAGAAAGGTTTATAGGAGTTATCTCCTTTTGATTGAGTGTCTTAAGAAATTAGGTTGAAAAATATATATTTTATCTTGAATTGTATGAAATACAGTTCAAGAGACTTGGCTAGGATAGTGTCTTGACTAATCCAAGGGACCAGCAGATTGAGTGGCTTCATGAGGTCAAAGTCTTGTTGGAAAAGGATACCCTTGAAGATGATGAATTTATTTCATGGGCAGCATTTCAGGCCACAAAAAGTCCACAATTTACCCCACTTTGGCTCTATTACCCTTGTTCCATGAAAGTGCTCACACAGAGGCAATGATGTTGCATGCTATGAATGTGATTGTAATGGCCATCAAACATCTAAATCCCACACAAGCCCCTGCATTCTCCTGTGACCAGCCACTATTTGCCATATCAAAATATCTGCAATGGAAGCACCTGGAAACTCATGAAGTGAAGAGAAAATTTTGGTTATGATGGGTGGTCTGCACATTGAAATAAATTTTGTAAAACTGCTTGGAGACTCGCTTACTGGTCGTGGGTGGACAACAGCCGTTGTGCAGGCAGAGGTTACTACATCTGGCTGAGCAAATGCCATATTCAAGTGTTCTCATCTGACGCATTCCTGCTATGCCCATCAGGTCACTGCAACAGCATTGAGCACTCTGTGTCAGGTGGCATATGAAGCATACATTGAAATCAATTTTGACAACCTCGGCTTCAGTAAGTGGTATGAGCATGAAAGCAGTGAGTATCCACAATTCAAGTACTGGTCCACTTCACTTGAGCTTCAGCTCATGCTTCGGTTTGTCTTGTACATCAGAACTGGTGACTTAAAGCTTTACGTTCAGGTCTCCAGCAAATGGTTGGGTGGCTCTTTGTCTTGGATCGCACCAACTATGCCAGGTGATTGCCTGGTCAGATTATAAATAGATCATCCATCACTTTACAAGGAGTTCACTGAGGGTCATTTTGTCCTTCATAAATCATCCAATATGTTCAGTTCAATTGCTATAGATCAGGCCCAGGAGCAGATGAATGAAGTAATTAAAGAGGGCCGAGGAGCTGATTGGCTGGTCCAAAAGTAGTGAGAATGCTAGAAGAGTATGAGATTTTGTTTAGTGGTGATGATCCCTAAATCAAGACAAAGCATCATGAAATAATCCCATGCTTTCAGAAACCATTTTTTGACAATAATAACTAGTTTACAGTGGAGAATAGTTTCTTATCCAATAAATGGAATTCATAAACATATTGTTGGCAAAAATCTGACTGAATAACAAACTCTTGTAGATGTGTCCCATCTAGGGTGGCCATATCCAAACTTCCAAAAAAGAGGACATTCTACCCCAGGGTTCTCAACCTGGGGCCACAGACCATTGGGAGTTCACAAAAGGTATTACTGGGGCAGGGGACATTTCCAAATTTCCCAAAAGGAGAATATTGCAAACTGAAAAGAAACACTTGTACAGATTAACTCCCTTGGGTGTGCTGTTAATGATGAGTTGTAAATATTTAAACGTTTTGTACAAAATATACAGGGTTAGGGTTAGCATCCGCAATGGTCAATTAATAAACATCTGACATTGTGGCATGTATTCTCTGTATCCCTGTCTCATTGCCAAAGAAAGGAATTTGTTTCCCAGCACTGGCTACATAAGTTGTCTTTAGACAGATAAGAACCCTCATTAACTTTTGAAAGAAAAGGGAATCTCATCGGCAGACTAGCATAAGTTATCTCTTAGTAATCCTCAAAAGGCAATAAATTATATTCTTATTTGATGATAACTTCTATCATTTAATTCCTGAAGCTGGCGATTGCCAAATGTAGATAAATTCTAAGGGGTGATAAATAAAAATAATTATATAAGCACAAGCCTAGTAATAAACCAAAAAGGAATCTCATCAGAATTGTCCTGTATTAAACAGGCCCTGTGTTGATTAAATCAGAGCAACATTAAATTACTAAATATCTGATATCCCAGAGTATATTGTCTTTGTTACTATTACTCTTCGGCAAAGAAATGTAGTTGCCATTTGCTTTCACTTCCAGCTGTTTTGTGGCTTTCACTTCCCACTGTTCTCAGTATATCTGAGGTAATTTGAATAAGTTTTTCAGTCTGACCCCAAAAAGGAGGACACATTAATATCTGGTACGGAGGACAGTGCTCAAAAGCCGGATGTCTGGCCACCCTGGTTCCATCAGCCATCTGACTGGCCAAGCATGTTTTTGTACTTAGTTTTAATGTTGAACCAGTTACCTTCAATGGTGTTTGTATGCAAAGTGGCATCATTTGGATCAACAATATTATGATTTACTACAGCATGGTTCTGAAGCCCATTGTATGCTTTCCATCCATCAGTAATTATTCTTGGGTGATCTTTTGTTTTATGTCAGTAAATTCAAAAATAGCTTAATTCACCAAGTAGGCGTTGCTTTGCCATTTACCATCATAAAATGAAAGATCATGTTCTTTGTTTACATTCTAAATCATTTTTCACTTAAAACAATGAAATCTTTTCATAATTTTAATAAGCAGTGCGGATTGGAAATAAAGAATAAGCCTACAGCAAGATTCGTTCTTGCATCCCTTTTCCTTGAAAAGCTTATTCTTTATTTCTGATCTGTGCTGCTTACTAATGACTGTAGAATGACAGTCTGAGTGTTGCGATAAAAAGCAACTGAAATATGAATACTAAATACTAATCAAAAATTAATAATAGTTTACAATGCTTCGTTGAATAATAAATTCAAAATAATATTCAACATGTTTATTTTTCCATTTATTTGTTTACTGGCACTTTCTTATATTGAATCTATTTTCTTAAATATTCATATAATGAAAATAAAACTCATTTGTGACATAAGTTATTTTCATAAAACACAGAATATGAATAAAAGTGACCACTTATATTTATTTGGGTTATCATTTTTACAAACATTCTTTTCAAATTATGATCAACATAGCAAAGAGAGAGAAGTGTCAGTTGATCCTTTCCATCATGACCATTTGCTGGTTTCTAGCTATTTGTAGCCAAGATTGGGTTGTGAGATCTAAATTGCTGAAAGTAGGACTAAAAGTAACAAATTTGTAATGAAAGTGGCCCAATATTTTTTACCAATTAATATGCTTTTCTGAGTAATAGATTTTAATCATGATAAATCTATAGTACACTACCTGATGCTAATGGTTTGATTAATATTATCACTGCATATTAATAGAAATAATGCAATAATAGGATAACTTACCAATATTTACTGTATTAAGCATAATTATGGCTTCACAGTTGAAGATTATCAAATTCTTACTAAATATTCAATTAGGGATTAATATGGGAGTGTGGTAAATTTAGAAATTGTTATTTTTGTGTGTCTTCAAAAGGTAATTATATTACATTATAAATGGATAAATAATCATTGACTTTCTTCTCATTAGTAACCCAAGTTAGCCCACCTTATTTTAAAATTAGCCCAAAAAGTCTGGAGTTGCAAAATTCAAAATTTAGTAGTGCTTAGCTTTCAAAAGTAGCCCAATCTGGCAACGCTGGCACAAGACCTTTATTAATAGATAAGCCTAGTTCCTGAGGAACTATTTCCCAGATAGCATTTCCATATTGCACTAAAGGAGTAGGGTGAGAGGCACACCATGTTGCCTGTGGTAAAAGCTGTTAGAATTGGGCTATTTCTGGACACACCAATCATACAAAGGTGTGTGGTTTCTGCACATTAAGAATGACTGAGTGTCAACCTTTACCCATATGGGAAGGCCAATAAATCATACACTATAAAATCATGTTCCAGGGTGAGAGATATTAACATTTTGAGAATGTACAGTCTCATGAACTAAGTCATTTTTATTCAAATTTTTAAATAACTGCAAATTTCTACCAGAAAATAATGCTTTCTTTATTAAGTTTAATGATTCAGCTTTGATTTGTGAAAGGAGTTATTAAACAGGACAGTTGATATTTTAAAAGAATTTGTGTATGTAGGCAAGTCTTATAAATAGCAACTATACAACAAATAACAGTATTATGAAAATTGATCATATGGTGAAATTTTTTAAAAAACATTAAAATATCATTTTAGCCCAATATAATCCAGCAAGATTTCTTTTACATATTCCATAATTTGTCTTCTTGAAAATGTGGTAACTTTTACAAGGGAACTCATTATTTTTATATGAGGTCGAGTTATTTATTGGTTGATTTTGGGTCCATATCCATATCCATGATTCAGCAAATTGTCCCAAAAATCTCAATTTATATTAATATCAAAAGCTATGTTAGAGAACTATAACAGAGTTTGTGGAACAAGAATATTTCTTGCATTTTTAAGTATTTGTAAATAAATTTGTTATCAGATAAACATTTAATTAATAAAATGTTTAAGTTTATTTAATTTATTGAGTGTTTATATCCCTTCTTCAATATTATTGTTTTCTTTTACAGGATCTTCAAGAACATTTTCATTTTATGTACATCTTGTGACCTGATATAAAGAAAAGATATAAACATTAGAATATATACACCAGAAATCCAAAGGAAATTAGTAGATCTTAAGTTTACAGAAATTCCAAGTTGAAAATCTATATGTAATAACACACTGAATAGAAACCATATTCCTGTGAAGTGTTTGAATCAGCATTTTCATATTCTACCAACTTAAGAAACACCTACAAATACCCACTGAAGTGAAACTATATTCTGGTCAAGATTGTGAATCCTTGTTAATACAAAAGTCAAATTTGATTGCCCACATGCAAACACACTCTGGAGAGAAACCATATTCTTGTGAAGTGTGTGGATATGCATTTGCAAGGAATTCACATTTGAAAAGACACATGCTAACACATACCGGGGAGAAAACATATTCATGTGAAATGTGTGGCTCTAAATTTTCAAGGAATTCACATTTGAAAAGACACATGTTGACACACACTGGAGAAAAACCATATTCATGTGAACTGTGTGGAGTTGAATTTTCAAGGAATTCACATTTGAAAAGACATGTGCAAACACATACTGGAGAGAAAGCATATTCATGTGAAGTGTGTGGATATGCATTTACAGACAATTCACATTTGAAAAGACATATGCGAAAACATACTGGAGAGAAACCATATTCTTGTGAAGTGTGTGGATCAGCATTTTCTGAGAGTTATACTTTACAAAGCCATATGAGAACACATACTGGAGAGAAACCATATTCTTGTGAAATTTGTGGAACATCCTTTTCACACAAGTCGTATTGGGTTGTACATATACGAGAACATGCTGGCGTAAAACCATATTCTTGTGAAGTCTGTGGATCAACATTTTCATATTCTTCCAATTTAAGAAATCACATGCGAAAACACACAGGAGAGAAACCATATGCTTGTCAAGATTGTGAATCCTCTTTTACACAGAAGTCAAATTTGATAGCACACATGCGACAACACACTGGAGAGAAACCATATTCTTGTGAAGTGTGTGGGTCGACATTTTCATACTTTTCCAATTTAAGAAAACACATAAGAACACACACTGGAGAAAAACCATATCCTTGTCAAGAGTGTGAATCCTCATTTACACAGAAGTCAAATTTGATTGTACATGTACGAACACACACTGGAGAGAAACCATATTCTTGTGAAGTGTGTGGTTCTGCATTTCCAGACAATTCTCATTTGAAAAGACATTTGCGAAAACACACTGGAGAGAAGCCATATTCGTGTGAAGTGTGTGGATCTAAATTTTCTGAGAGTTATACTTTACAACGCCATATGAAAACACACACTGGCGAGTAACCGTATTCTTGTTAAGTGTGTGTTTTGTCAAACTCCAGTCCAAGTCGGATGCTGGAGTTGATTTTGTTTTTCCCCTGTAACAACAATTAACAATCCTCATTTTATTCAGGGGTGTAAACTCTTTACTGTATGTCTGTCCAATCATGTTAAACCAAAATGATATATAAAAATAACATTTCCCTACCGTGATTTGAAATCACAACCAAGTGATCAGCAGGCAGAACTGACCAGTCTTATATATCTGCAAAAGTTTATGTTAAAAAGGGCTTGAAACAAAATTAACAGTTCCCTACCGTGATTTGAAATCACAACCAAG
>VCCN01006885.1:7808924-7820112 GCA_006491835.1 Architeuthis dux
AAAACTTAGATACATATGTTGCAAAGTGTTGGCAGCAGGACTGAATGTGAAATACGTCTCTGTATTTTGCATGTATGTGTGTGTATACATGCCACAAACATGGCTATTTTTAGCTGTTTTTAGCCATTTTTAATGACTAATCTAACCATCTTTAGCCATTTAAATGGTCATAAAAAGGCTAAAAATGTTTTTAGTGCATTTTGACATTGTTTGACACTTTTTTGAGGTTGTGAAAAAACTTTTTGATTTGGCAACACTGCCTGGACCCCCAAAAGATTTTTGACCTGGCTCTGCCACTGCTTCTGAATGGAGATGTCCAGACCTCTTTTACCTTCATCCTAATTTTAGTTGCTTTTATACAACTTATTAATTCGGGCCACTGCTTCTATGGCAATGAATAACAGTGCAATCGGAAATAAAGAGTAAGCCTTCGGTGAGAATCGAACTCACAACCTCATTGCCAAAGGGAGACTAGTTTACTCCTAGCTAGGACGAAGATAAAAACTAGTCAAATTTAATTTTTAAAAATACTATATTACAATACTTCATCCAATAATAATAAAGATTGATTTATACTTGTATCTGTTTGATTTATATTAATAAACTGTATCATTTATATTAATGCATTGCATTTAATCATTTAATTCATATTTAATATTTGTTATTTTCAGTTTCTAACAGTCCTAATGCTTTAGAGATATGAGATGTGCATATTACATGATCTGTGTTGGTCTGGCAAAATGGATAATCTGGGATGAGTCTGAAACCAAAGGTGCTGGAAAATCACTACTGTACCTGTACTTTATCTTCTATCTATTGGATATACTTTAGGTGTACAATTATTGGTTGTAAAATGAAAAACGATACTGTTATGACCAATGATAATCAAAAAAACATTTGATTACTAATTATGCATAAAGGTTAATGAATATGTTTGAAATATTTTTAAAATGAAATTAATGCATTTCCGTAATGTCAGTATTATTCAAATTATTTAAATTATTTATATCTACGTGTAAAGTAAAGTAGTAGTAAAAGTATATCTGAAAATGTCACATATCAAGGGGCGCAAAGCAAAATCTTATGGTTCTCCAACATTATATTAGTTAAAATTACAAATGCACAAATTTCATCTTATTATATAAAAGCCAATATCATTTCTTTTTTGTTGAGTTGTCGTTAAAGAAAACCGATATATATCATTAACGGAACTCTGCAGTGATGCAAACTTATGACCTGCTGAACCATAGGAAAACGCTTAATCCATTCAGCCACAACCCCACTGATTGAAAAATGGGATGAAATTAACTTAAAAGTACCAAACAGCATTTCCCTCCTTTACCCCTTTTCAAACAATGTTAAAGTCAATGTTAACTTTAATAAATCAATCATTACGCTATATTTGATGATGGCTAAATAATTTATTTTGTTTTTTTATATATTATATAACTAAATTGAAAAAGTGCAGAGAAGAGCCACTAAATTAGTGACTGAAGTGAAGGACCTCACCCACGCTAACAGACTGCCACAGCTTGGTATACCAACTCTCGCATACAGACGCAGAAGAGATGATGTGATAGAAACCTACTGCATCCTGACCAATCAAAACTCACTGTCGTTACCCTATCTGCCCAAGCAAGCACATGCTGAACCTTTCACCAAATACACACACTAGAAGACACAGATACAAATTTGAAACACAACTTGAAACTGGCGCAAGAAAACAGTTCTTCACTGCAAGAGTGACAGCGGACTGGAGTCTGAGTGAAGCCATGGTCATTGCAGAGAATGTGAATACTTTCAAGACTAGCCTAGAGAGGGAATGGTCAAGCAGAGACACATATTGCTACACCTTCTCCTACTAAACTATGTAACCCATGCTTATAATAAAAAGATTAAGAGCTGGGAAACAATTGGTAGAAATCTGCATCAGTCTAATTACTACATGGTATCTACTGACTGATATAAGGTACATATAAAAAAGTTCTTCTGGAAATTTGTCACTTTTGAGGTTCTACTTCTATTTTGGGGGGGGGGGAACTTTAATTTTTGAGAATAATTAAATTTTAGTCTTATGCCTAAATACAGTTATTTAAAAAGATGAAATTAAATATAAATAATAATAATATTAATGATTCATTTTAATCTTAAACCAACCCTTCCCCTACTTGTAACCCAAAACATTTTAATTAAATAAAACAAGCTTAAATAACAACCTTCACAATGAGTAGACTCCATGGTGGCAATAAAGAAAGTAACTGAATACTTCACATCTGCAGTTTCGTACAATGGACATAAAGTAAAGGTCTAGTTTAACATTATAGTTGCATGTAAATAAAAAAAACCTGCCTAAAACCATAAAAATTGATTTTTCTCAAAACTGACAAATTTCTGGAAGAAACAGAAGTCTTACTGATTGAAATCAAATACATTCACAGAGGAAAAATACATTTTCATAACTAATTAGCAATTTGGTGTTTTCCAAATTTTAATGCCAGAACTCCCAACCCAGCATTTGCAAGTTAATTGCATCCTAATAAAATATATATTTGCATAATCTATCCATACATAACAGAAATAACCCATCGTTTTTGATGGATACTGTAATAAACCGCCAAAAAGACACTAAAAATGGATTAAAATGGCCAAAATGTTTAAGCATAACCATGTTAATTTAATGCTTTTCAGATTCAGCACGTTTCTTGTTTTTATAGTGCATACCAAAACAAGAAACGTGCTGAATCTAGCACTGCTCATAACCGTAACAATAGTTACCAGGTAACAACTCCTGCCTTAATAATGGAAGTTACTACTTGATCATTGAGAAGCAACCATAATACACATGTTCTCTGTCGTTCCTTATTCAGTCCGTTTTAACCATCAATACACACACGATCAACTAACAATCCAAAACGTTACAGATACTATGCTAGTACTGTACTATTTTAACTGCTGTATAAAAAATATAGTCTTTCAAAATTGAGTTTAATAAAGATGCACATTAAGAGGAGATTAAAACCCATAAGTACCTACTGGTGTCACATACAACTTAATTGATCTGCACAGTCTCTTATATAATATTATATTTTAACCTTGTCTTTAACCCATGAAGTGTACTATGTGTCACATACAATTTAATTGATCTGCACAGTCTCTTATATAATATTATATTTTATCCTTGATTTTAACTCATGAAGTGTACTAAGTGTCACATACAATTTAATTGATCTGCACAATCTCTTATATAATATTATATTTTATCCTTGATTTTAACTCAAGAAGTGTACTAAGTGACATCTACTGAACATCCTGGTGCAGTCATGTGAATGTGTGTCAATTTGCCTACCCATAATCCCACATAATGTTCCTTCAAGTAAAAATGGGTCTGAGTTCTTATGGGTTTAAAAAAGAAGGATTCTGACTGATTTTCTTTTTACAATATATAATTAATACATAGATTCAGCTACTAATCATGAAATAAGTTATGATAAACACTAGAAAGCTGATTTAGATTAATTTCTTTGGGATATTTAATTAATAACTCTATTTTTAATTTTTAATTAACAAAACTTGAATAGCTTTTTATTTTTTTCATAATTTGTACTGATCATAAAATTGTTTCTATATATAACTAAGCAAAAACTTGCAGCTCTTTACACACAAATTGAATTTTTTTTCTATCTATCAAAAATGTATATGTATATCTACAAATATATCAGCCATTTCAGTATATAATACTTTGTCCTTTCACTAAAATAAATTCTAACCTCTGATATCTGTTTATTGATACATAAATAAAATTAGTCAATATTTTTACAATTTTAAGGATTTTAGATCAATTTTATTTTTACTAATAAAGATCCACATACTGGGTTAATTTTTGTTATAAGCATTACATATTAAATGCAATTATAACAACTTCATCTTATTAGACATTCAAATACTAATAAATTCAAAACATACACCTTTTAGATGCACCGAGATGAGTCCTCAGTGATGTTGTTTGCCTAGTATCATCAGGAGTTTCAGGTTTCTTCAACATCAAACCCTCTCAACCAGGGAACCCAGCCTGATTTGATCAAAACAGGCCCTCATCTCGGTCGCAGTATGCCAGAGTGCTCATGTTGCTTGAAATGACTTAGTTTTTGGAGTGGCAGGCTTTTAAGCAGGCAGTTTTGCTCTCCGGTAGTGTGACAGCCAATGAAATCGCTCTACTGGTGTGATGACTTGGGCTTCGAAGGAAGTCACAAAGTCAAACAAGATATATAAAAGACAACCTACCTTTTTTTTCTATGTAAAAATACAAGGTGATCAGTCAAGTTCTTCAGTTCATCTGTTTCTTCTTAAGTATTAGCCTTAGTTAGTGGCTTTAGTACTGGTTAGTAGTTGAGACAATAGGGAGGAAAAATAGAAGAGTGTGTGGTTAGCATTTAGAAGATTTAGCTGATCTTTAGATATGCTTGATTTAGGAGATGGCAAAATAGGTGCGACCCGGCTCATCCACAAGTTCACTCTGACTGGTGACTTTACCTAAAAGCGCGGCAAACTTGAGATGCTGAGGTTGACCCCAAGGTCAACTGTATAGACAAGCAGGAAGTACTTCTAAAAATAGCACAAGCCAACTCCTGTTGTCTAGAGGTCATGACAACTAGCTTATCGCATCATACCGTATTTAATAAATGAGCCATAATGTAATTCATATAAAAATGACGAATCTCTCTCGATATTTACAAAGCGCAGTTTAGTGTGGCCCAAGGCTAAATTGAAGAAAATGAGAGCATGAAGATTGTGTTGATCTAATTTCCAAAATGATGAGGGTCTACCATAAAACAACTATCCCAGCCATAAAATAAAAGGTCCATTCAGGTATTTACTAAACTCAGCTTAGTCTGGCACAAGGCTACTAGCCTGCAGAACGAGATTGGTAACTAGCTCGCTCGAGGGCAAAGTGTCCTTTCTTCTGGATCACTAAAACTTGTACAAAAAAAACTCTTCAATTTTTAAAATTATTCATTTCTTGAAAAAGGTTTTTTGGCTATTGTTACCTTTCCAGTTTCAAAATGGCCGCCGTTACAGGGTTACTGTTTTTTAGGCTTAGTGTTACGATTAGTATTTTTAGGGTTAGGATTAGTATTTATAGGGTTAGTATACTGTATGGGTTATCGTCGTCTGCTTCTTTGATTTGAAATTCGTCATCAGCGTCTGATATTTTTCAGCTGGTACCGCGGCCATTTTAAAACGGGAAAGGTAACAATTGCCTTGTTCTTTTTTCTTTCTTTTTTCAAATGAAAAAATGCTACTGTAAAATTTAAGGATTCTATTGAACGGATCCTAATTTTAATGAATAATAATTTTCAAAATTCTCCCAACTTCCATTGTCATATGAATTATTCCCCTTGAACCACAACTCTTTAGCGAATAATTTCTTTGTTGCGATCGCTGGCCGTCTTTATTTTACAGAAAATGTAACACAAATGTTTTTAGTTTATTTAATATTTTATAGTTTCACCTTCTTCTCTAATGTTGCATTGCAGTAAAGAAGACTAATTAGACGAAAGAAGATAGAAAATAGTAAGTATAAAGTTCATTTAATTTCTTTGTTTACAAATAAAAGTGCGAATTTTTGCATAAAGAAATCTTTCTTTTTTACGCACGAAGAATTCTCGTCGTTTGTTGAGGTCGTTTCTAGCATAAAGCTGATGTTAGACCCATCTGATGGATTTGCAGACAACCTGATATGCCTGTGATATGTGATAGGCAGTTGTAATATTAGTAGTGTTAAAGGTGTATTTAGATGGCATAGACACGTCATTGACCAAATAATCCACTGTTGTTGTGGCATTTACTAATTTTTTTTATGATTAAAGCTGAAATATTTTTTAAATATGCTAAAATTTGTTTACTTTAATTGTAAAAATTGTTTGGAATTCGGCAAATCCTATTTTGAAAATGTCTTATTCATTTTTAATTAACTTTCATTATCAATATTATTTGTTTTACCAATGAATGGTCGGCAATCTCTCGTCGAAAGTGGACTCAGTCCATACATTCCGTTTTCAACATTGATAGCGATATTTGCTACGGAAGTAAATTTCTTCTGCTTTCAAGAAAACTTCGTTTTTTCGGCATAGAAAATATTTATTCGATACTTCTTGCTCTGATGGGTATTTGATATGGTTAGATGGCTAAAAAATACATGAAGTACTAAAGATGAAATATTTTGAAATATGCTAAAATTTGTTTTCTTTAATTGTAAAAATTGTAAAGTTTGAGGAGAAAAGCATGGATACAGAACAAAACTCAAGCCTTTAATTTAATTATAACGTTTTAGCAGATCAATACATTGTTTCATCGGGACTACTTAGTACTTAGACTTTTGTTTTTTTGTTGCATAATTAAAATAAATTAAATTACATTGCGTTTTCTTTGACTTCAAATAGAATAAATGTTTTCGATACACTGTAATTTTAATAATTAACTTTTGAGACGAATCCATATATGTTCATTGTCGGTTAAGATTTACGTGACACGGTGACACCGTGGGCGTGACAGGAGTAGCGAATTCTCCAAGAAGAAAACTTTAGGTGCTTTCAATCCGTTAGACCCTAAAACCATCCAGACATTTGTTAGTTTTTTAAAAAATCTTTTGTTTTTCAGGTTTTACGATGGAGGTGGGGTGGTTCTATTTACAATAAATATAATGCCATAGTCGGCACTTACTTTCCGCCATCTTACTGGAGGTAGTGACGTCACGTCCATTTCTCTATTAGCATCATGGCTTCTCCAGTGTCGGCTGCTCTTTGGAATTCTGCACACAAGAAATATTAGGAACGGGAACATCATTGAATGCTATTCATTTGACTAAACCAAAAAATTATTTTATTAAAAGAAGAAAATATCTTTTTTCAAAGGAAAAAAAAAATTATTATAAACTGTTCCCGTTTCTAAAGTAGAGAAATTTACCCATATAATCTTCCATAGCAAATATTGCCAATGGTTTTAAATGCTGAAAACAACATGGGTCCCTTTGACGAAAATTTGCCAAATTGTTTTTACTTTTTATTAGCATTTATCACAGACTTTTGAAAAAAAGCAACATTTGTCGATAAAAACGTCTGAAACTTGTAACCTATCAATTTTATCATAATATTCTTTGTGTTATTAATAAGAAAAAAGATTCTAGAAAATTATCAGCTAAAAAGTATTTGTGTACGTGGTTGAAAGCTTGTTTACACTCACAAACTGGTTAAACATGAGAATTTGCATTAGGAAAATTTAGCCCAATTTACACTCACATTTTAAAATCTCTCCAAAAATATACTAATTATCCAATTTCAATACAATCTTTGGTATTTATTCAATTTTGAATGAATTTTTTTATGAAAAGGTATTTTGTAAGAAAAACTTATGAAAATATCTTAAGTCAACCAACTCTTTTAATTTTATGAAATCTCAATAAAATATCTTCTGCCTGCCAAAAATATTGACATTTCTATAAAGATAAGTCCCTAGAGAAATTAAATCATTTGAAATTTTAATTGATACTGCAGACTATTTTTTAAAATTGGTCATGAATTGGAAAATAAGAAATGCAATAGAATGTTTTGTTTCATAGTGAAGAACACATAGATGTGACTCAAAGGTGTGCAATGAAAATTTTCATTTTAAACACTAATAAATATTAGTCACTCAATAGAAACCGTGATGCGACAAATGTCTTTTGGCAGCATGCTGTGTTGGGGGTGATCAGTTAAATTGGAAAAAGGGTGATCAATGAATAGGTTACTTCTCTTGCATTTTGTTCTCTAAAAAAGTCCAAATCTTTTTTTGTTTAAAGCATGAATGTTACCAGACACAATCTAAGGGATCAATTTAACATAAACTTACATTGCAAATTGAAAAAAACTATTTGGGGGGGGGGTTATTTAAAAAACAAAAAACGTTTTTTCTAGACAAAATAAGGAGTAAATGTTTCAGTTTTCAGCACTTTTCAGCATTGGTTTGGCCTGTAGACGTGATACACACATAGTCAGCCAGACCAACTTAAAAACTTAAGAAACCTATGTTGATAGTTTTGGTTGACGGTTTCTAATGAATATTCTGGATTTCATCAAAGACCCTGCCATCATAAAACATTTTAATTTTTGTGCTGTTTGATTTGATGACAGTTGTAAATTATTGAGTACTTGCAGTTATTGACACATCACATGGTCTTATTCTAATGCTCAAATGAAAAAATATTACTGTTTTTCTTTGTAAATTTTTCTTTCTCATGTAAAGATCAGTGCTACAGCTTAAATGATATGACTGTTGTGTTTGGGAAAATGAGTGAAATAGAAGATACAATTCTCCAGTTTTTATCACAGAATACAAATATGAAACAAAGATAATCATTAAGTAGATTAAATGAAATGATTAAACAGTTAAATTATTGCTATTTTGCCTTTAAAAGTTTTTTGCTGTCAGATTAATCATTGATAAAAGTGAGACTCAGCCATTTCCCCAAGACTAGCAAATTTTTCAAAACTATCAATTGTATTAAGAAGGTATGTAAAAGAAGTTGTTTCTAAAAGAACATTGTCTATACCATCATAATTAGAATTTGTGTATAAAAAGTTAGATGAACATGATCCTATTGAAATGTAGAGTGAGTTAATATGATTGAATTTCTTTAATCACTTCATCATATTTTAAATGTATGTATGCTTTTTTGCAGATGGTCCAGTTTGGGAAAAATTGTTATGTGTTCTTACGTAACTAATTTCTTTCCATGGGGAATTTGAATGGATCAAAATATACTTGGAGACCTAAAAAAATGTGGAAAATCAGTTGCAAAAAAATACTGTTGTGAAACTGATAGCTGTAAATTGTCTCATACTTCCACTTTAAAGAGTCACTTGGGAGCAAACATTGAAGAGAAACCAACTTCTTGTGACGTGTGCGGATCTTCTTTTTCAAAGAAGTCACAATTGGTCTAACATATGCAAACATACAGCTTGCAAAAAATTTAATTGCATCAAAATAATCTAGGTGACCTCAAAAATATGGAATATTACTTGTGAAACTTGTGACTGGTCAAAAATTCACAGTTTCATGTGGATCTTCATTTGCAATGAAGTTGAATGAAAACTCACTGACAAAAACCAAATTCTTGTGAAGTGTGTGGTTTATTTTTTCGGAGAAGTCATATTAAGTCCAACATATGGAAACACACACTGGAGAGAAACCATATTCTTGTGAAGTGTGTGAATTTTCTTTTTTACAGATGTCAGATTTGGTCCAACATAAGCAAACACACACTGAAGAAAAACCATATTCTAGTGAGGTGTGTGGATCTTCCTTCATAAAGAAGGAACATTTGGTTCTACATATGGGAACCCAAACTGAAGAACCACATTCTTGTGAAGTGTGTGGATCTTCTTTTTCAAAGAAGTCAAATTTGGACCAACATATGCGAAGACACACTGGAGAGAAACCATATTATTGTCAAGAGTGTGGATCTTCTTTTACACAGAAGGCACATTTGGATCAACATATGCAAATGCATACTGGAGAAAAACCACATACTTGTGAAGTGTGTGGATCTTCTTTTTCAAAGAAGTCAAATTTGGACCAACATATGCGTAGACACACTGGAGAGAAACCCTATTATTGTCAAGAGTGTGGATCGTCTTTTACACGGAAGGAACATTTGAACCAACATATGCAAATGCACTCTGGAGACAAACCATATTCTTGTGATGTTTGTGGATCTTCTTTTTCAAAGAAGTCAAATTTTGTCAGACATATTCGAAATCACACTGAAGCAAAATCATATTCTTGTGAAATGTGTGGATTTTCTTCTTCACAGAAGTCAAATTTGGTCAGACATATGCGAACACACACTGGAGAAAAACCATATTCTTGTGAAGTTTGTGGATCTTCTTTTTCAGGGAAGGCAGATTTGGTCCTACATGTGCGAACACACACTGGAGAAAAACCATATTCTTGTGAAGTGTGTGGAGCTTCCTTTGCAACAACGTCAAATTTGGTCAAACATAAGCAAACACACTCTGGAGAGAAACCATATTCTTGTGAAGTGTGTAGATCTTTTTTTGCAAAGAAAACAAATTTGGTCCAACATATGCGAAGACACACTGGAGAAAAATCATATTCTTGTGAAGTATGAGGATCTTTTTCAGAGAAATCAGATTTGGTCCAACAGCTGCGAACACACACTGGAGAGAAACCATATTCTTGTGATGTCTGTCAATCTTTTTTTAGAGTAGTTAAATTTAGTCACACATATGCGAATACAGACTGGAAAGAAACCACAATCTTGTGTGTGGATCTTCCTTTGCAAAGAAATCGTATTTGGTCCGATATATGCAAAAATCTACTGGAGAGCAACGATAAGATTGTGAAGTTTGTGAATCTTTTTGTAGAAGGTATATTTGCTCTAAAATATGGAAACACACAGTGGAGAAAAAACATTTTTATTAAGTCTTTCTTTATCTTTTTTACAGAAGTCAGATTTGGTCCAGTTTACGCAAATCCACAATGTAGAATAACCATATATTTGTGAAGTATGTGGATCTTCCTTTCCAATGAAGTTATGTTTGATCCGACATATGTGAACACACACTACAGAGAACCCATATTCATCCATATGTCAATTTTCTTTTAGTGGAAGTCAACAAAAAAGAAAAGCATGCATACATTTTCAACTTGTTATTTTTTTTAACAATTCAGGTTATAACAGCAAATATCTGAACACATATTCTTGTAAAATGTTTGCATCTTCATTTTTAATAGAAGTCAGATTTGTTGCATTATATCAGAACATTCAATGAAGAGAAATCTTAAATTTGTGCAGGATTTAGACATTGATTTTCAACAAGGTAAAGTTTAAGAAGACATACACAAACAAGCTGGAAATTAAAAATGTTCTGAAGATATTTGCAGTTATACTTTTTATACAATTTTTTAAAAGCATCATTACTTCTGTGGGGTGCTTAGGCCTGTATTAACATTACAACATTGGACATGGATATAAACTGCATTTTTATAATTTTTAAAGTGTGTTCAGCTTAGAAAATTCACTTATGAACCAACTCTCACAATGAATCTCATGTTTATATGTGCAGATCTGCATTTTCAGATGACATATTTTTAAAATTCAAGATTTATAGAGTAAACCATCACAATT
>VCCN01006885.1:7828496-7839947 GCA_006491835.1 Architeuthis dux
ACGAACCATGTTATATCGGGGGATGACCATACCAGTATAATAAATGTATTTGATTTGTACAATATACATATATATATATCATGAGTCGTGCTATAATGAACTGTGTTATATCGGGGGATGCCTGTACCAATATAATAAATGTATGTTTGATTTGTACAATATAAAAATACAGTAAAACATTGATTTAACGGACTAATCAATTAATCAGTTAATGTCAACAGTCCGTTAAATCGAATATTACCAGAGAAATGGCATTTTTTACCTGTTTTACTCTTTCCAAATTCAAATATTTTAATGCAAAAACAACTTTAATAGAATATAAATTTATTGAATTATACAAAACAAAGTTGCAAAGTTAAAGAGTGAAGACCTAATGTTGTAGGATCATAGATTCTGAAGTGTCCTGGTTCCCCTTGTGTCTTCTTCTGTATCTCCTTCCTCCAAAACAACCATTACTTTTTCAAAAAAAGGTTTTTCTCATACAGCCCCTTACAAGCTGCAATTATACCCTGGTCCATTGGTTGAATAAGTGAACTTGTGTTAGGAGGAAAAGAAAACATTTGATTCTGCCTTCCTTACTAACTTCTCAACATTAGGGTGAGTAGGAGCGTTGTCAAGAAGCAACATGCCTTTATGGTATTGGGGCATATTTTCATTGCAAACCAGTGATAAAATAAGGCTCTCAGTTTTAATGTTCATTTAAAAATCTTCTAAATGGCTCAACCTGTGAAGTGTCTGATTCACCACGTTTTCTTATTCACAATGCTTTTTTCTAAAACGCCATAGCCACCCATCACTTGCCATAACATTAAGTCCCATGTGTTTTCAAAGGGTTTCACTGGCAGATTTCAACTTGAGACTTTGTACATTAACACTAGTTTTCTGTTGAACGTACCAGTTATATGCTGCTTCTTCTAAATTTTTATTTTTGGCAACTTTCATGTGTTTTCTATTCCCCACTGTAGAACCACATTTGGGGAAAACAAACAATTTGGCTCTAGATTTTTTATTTCAGAAACAGTTTTTTACAATGTAAATTTCAAAATACTGAGACGCCTTGTTATAAGTTGTTCTTCTAAGCCCCCAGGTGAGCAGGGGTCATGCTAATGCCATGACCACTTGAGGACGTAGCCTTCCGTTTTTCTTTTAAGGGGGATATAATCTATTTTTGGTTTGAGAAATAAACCGTTCAGTTTTGAATGAAATATTATGCGGTATTGATTTAAAAAATCAAAATGCATCCTTTGTACCAAACTTCAGTTGTTGATTTTCATTAAGAAAGCCTTGCTTAATGTAGAATTAAGACTAACATTATAAATATAAATAATCATAGTCATATATTTTTATAAATTTCATATTTAGAAATTATATTATATCATGCTTGCAAAAACATATCTAGTCTATGAACAAAACGTGTCTGGTTGTCAACGATTTTACCCCGTACACTGAAGACGTTTCCAATTATAACAATTTATTCCCCTTTGTAACGCATAAGATTATATATTTCAAAGTCAATTACAAATAAAAAATATCAGAAAAAAATGATATTATTGTATTATTCATTATTTTTCACAGTACTTGTAGCTGTTCCAGCAATTCCTAGCTGTTTTGTTATTAGGAACCTTGAAATGTTGTATTATCTTGCTTATCTCTGTAGTCTGCACCCACTTGATGGCTATTGCATATATTGATTTGAACAGCCTTAAGGGCTTTATATATTATTAGGGTGGTCCTTATTTTGCAACTTTTGAAAAAATGAAATGGGACCCCCTGAAAGCATTCTATATTAGTTGAAATGAGACAGCCCAAAATTGTTTTCCAATCAATTAATATTTAGGTTAGGCTCAGTGACCTTGAATTTTAGTAAAGCTAAAGAATAATCAACAGAAGACATATGCGAAGATGTGGTGATAAGAAGAGGTAGTGACGGGAGGATTAAAATGTGGGGGTACAGGGTTCAGTGGAGGAAGGTGCAAAACGTGAGACACATGGAAAGTGTTAGGTAGAGGAGGGGGAGAACGGGGCACAGGCAGGTGACAGACATAGTGTCAGGAGAAGGATGCCCCCCACTTGACCATCTACCACCATGTCTCGTTGATTCTCTGTTGTGTCTGCGACTTATCTTTGTCCCACACATCCTCTTCCCGAAACTCCCCTTCTTTTACCACCATGCCTTTGTATGTGTCTCATGTTGATTATCTTGCCCATTCCTCCACTGCACTCATCCCCCACACTCTCCTGCTCCAATACCCCCTCCTCCTGTCATTCCCCTCCTCTTACCACCATGTCTTCGCATGTGTCTTCCATTGATTATCTATTTTTAGCTTTACTTATGCAAGTTTACTGAGCCTACCCTAAATAATAATTGATAGGAAGAAAATTTGGGGGGGTGTCTCATTTCAACTAATGTTGAACGCTTTCAGTGTGCGCCATTTCATTTTTTCATAACAACCACCCTAATATATATAGGTTTTAGGTTACAAAGATTTTTCACTCAATCTCAAGGGTTCCATGAGTGAGAAAAGTTGGAGAAACACTGGTCTATATCATAATAATTAGAATTTGTATACAAAAATTTGGATGAAAATGAATTGAAACGTAGACTGAGTTAATATGATCTAATTCATTTGATTACTTACTCCATCATATTTTTTTTTTTGCAGATGGTCAAGCTTGAAGGAAAAGATTCTGTGTTCTTACATAACTAATTTCTTTACCAAGTAAATTTGAAAAATTGAAATATACTTGGTGACCTCAAAAGATATGGAAAATCAGTTGTCAAAAAAATACTGTTGTGAAACTGATGACTGTAAATTGTCTCATACTTCCACTTCAAAGAGTCACTTGGAAGCCAGTACTGAAGAGAAACCAACTTCTTGTGAAGTGTGTGGCTCTTCCTTTTCAAAGAAGTCAGATTTGATCCAACATATGCGAACACACAATGGAGAGCAACCATATTCTTGTGAAGTTTGTGGATGTTGTTTTCCATACAAGTCATTTTTCATCCGACATATGCGAACACACACTGGAGAAAAACCATATTCTTGTCAAGTGTGTGGATCTTGTTTTTCACACAAGTCAGGTTTAGTTGGACATATGCGAAAACACACTGGAGAAAAACCATATTCTTGTCAAGTGTGTGGATCTTCTTTCGCAAAGAAGGAACATTTGATCCAACATATACGAACACACACAGGAGAGAAACCATATTCTTGTCAAGTGTGTAGTTTTTCTTTTTCACAGAAGACAAATTTGGTCAAACATATGCGAACCCACACTGGAGAAAAACCATATTCTTGTGAAGTATGTGGATATTCTTTTGCAGAGAAAAAACATTTGCTCCAACATATGCGAACACACACAGGAGAAAAACCATGTTCTTGTGAAGTGTGTGGATCTTGTTTTTCACAGAAGTCAGGTTTGGTCCGACATATGCGAACACACACTGGAGAAAAACCATATTCTTGTCAAGTGTGTGGATCTTCATTTACAACGAAGGTGCATTTAGTCAAACATGTGCGAACCCACACTGGAGAAAAACCATATTCTTGTCAATTATGTGACTCTTCTTTCGCAGAGAAAGAACATTTGATCCAGCATATGCGAACACACACAGGAGAGAAACCATATTCTTGTCAAGTGTGTGGCTCTTCTTTTGCACAAAAGACAAATTTGGTCATGCATATGCGAACTCACACTGGAGAAAAACCATATTCTTGTGAAGTGTGTGGATCTTGTTTTTCACAGAAGTCAGTTTTGGTTGGACATATGCGCACACACACTGGAGAAAAACCATGTACTTGTGAAGAATGTGGATCTTCATTTGCAAGGAAGGTATATTTGGTCCGACATATGCGAACCCACACTGGGGAAAAACCATATTCTTGTGAAGTGTGTGGATCTTCATTTGCAAGGAAGATGCATTTAGTCCGACATATGCGAACCCACACTGGAGAAAAACCATATTCTTGTGAAGTATGTGGATCTAGTTTTACAGGGAAGTCAAATTTGGACAGACATATGCAAACACACACTGGATAGAGACCTTTCTTGTTAGGTTTGTGAATCTTCCTTTGTGCAGAAGGCATATTTAGTCCCACATATATGAAACCATATTCTTGTAAAGTGTGCAGAACTTCTTTTTCACAGAAGTTACCATATGTTGGACATGATTCTGTTGATTGACTGAATCAAAATACTTTGTAGGATGATATCTTTGAATGTTTGCATTTCTTGTAGCTTTTTTTAAAATGACTAGGTAAAAACGTTTTGGATTCCTGATCATTTCATTCTAAAGATTTGGATATTTATTGCTCATTTGCTTTTCTTTAGAGTACCGATTGGTTTATTATATCTTAACAGTGACTAAGAAGTAATCATTTTAGTGTTTATTTCATTAGATGAAGTATTATAAATCATTATTATTTATTTGTATACTACTATTCATTTTCATTTTAATTTTCCGATGATTTCTTATCACAACTTTACTCGGGCCGACTTACTTTGTCAGTGATTAGACAGCATGGATCGGAAATAAAGAATAAGCTTTTGTTGAGACTCAAACTCACATCCTTCGATGCTGGAGGGAGACATGGTTGATACCCTGCCGCTCTTGCCAACTGAGCTACAAAAGCTAGTGGCTGGTGGAAGTCCAATCCGGTCTAAGTTTCAGGAAAAAAGCAACTGAAAAATGTAGAAGCTAATAATGAATGACTAAGAAGGTTTTGTAAATGATGTTATCAAAAGAAATGTATGAATCTTTTCTTGAAACGTATATTACTGCATTGCGGTTAAATACTTGGCTTAATTTCTAAATGTTTACAGTTGTGAAGCATAATAAAATACACAATATTTGGTAAAGATCTACATCTCTTAACCAAGTCGAAAAAAAATGGAAACAATTTTTTTTCACCAGTAATTTCTAATCAGTTAGACCCTAACAATCTTCCTAGAAGTTGTTAGTTTTTAGAAAAAAATGTTTTTTAAGGTTTTATGAGGGGGGTTCTATTTACAATGTAACTGTATGGTAAATGGGACCGTTACATTCCGTGTGTTGTATGGAAGTAAAGCTTTGAAGCATGTTACTTACCTTGTAAAGGTTGTTGACTAGGTTTCTTTGATATTTTAATGACGATTTTTCTGTGCTTTCATTAAGTTCTTCACCATAGTCTAAACCAAACCCACTTAGTTGTTGCCCTGGAATCTCTTGTACTCCATAATCTTCTTTATCTGCCATTTGATGAAGATATAGGCTTTGTCCTTTGCCTCAGACTGTATTCCGTGGCAGCATATGCTAAAATGTGCGAGGCCTACAAGGCATATTTGGGGATCAAGACAAATACTGGGCACCTCATTTCACCTGCAATACAACAGTGTCCAGACCATGTTAGATACTTTGTAGTATGAGGAGTACGGCTTGGAGGTCATCAGAGACTTCAAAATGTTGGCATTCCTGATTGGTCTCCAAGGCGGTTTTACCAATTTTCCCTATCCTTTGCACACTAGCAAAGATGAGACTGGCAACAGCCACTTGAATAATATGTGGAGATGAACACTGTCATGTGGAGCCACTGGTTGACCACCAAAAGGTGTTGATGCCACCACTGCATATAAAACTAGTCCTCATGAAACAATTTGTCGCAGCTCCAGATAAGGAATTAGCAGCCTTCAAGTCCCTTCACATAACGTTCTGAACACAAAATATAAATTTGAAGGGAATTGTAGCCATTTTCTATGTTTTTAGAAATAATCTGGAAATAACACTTATTACCCAGGAACAAAAAAAAATTAAAAAGTTGCATAGTGTTATCTTTATGACATGTATTATTTGTTAGTAATTGCTTTTGATTTAATGTCATATTTTTTAAGAGATAGATGAGCTGTTTCTGCAAAGTTGGCTGCTTTATCCTTCTGATTTTTTAAAAGAATTATTTCAGTTCATCTTTCATCACTGCAACTCTAGCTACCACATTACCTCTTGAAAGCCATCTCACTTATGTATTAACTACAAGTGCCTCTTCATCAGCATTCAACTCTTGACTCAGCAAATGCTGTATTCTTGTGTTCAGAGGACTAAATTTGTCAAAATTCTCCATACCTACAACATCATCAAGAGCTGGAGGTAGTGTCTTTGTACATAATGCATACCTATAAATCGTACAATGCAGGAGCTCCATCAGTTGTGCAAGTGACTACCATTTTCAAAGGAAATAGATAAAACTTTAGTGTTCTCCTTTTGTTGCCCTCTCCAAGAGTTGACAAAACAAGAACTCTTTTTAAAATCCAAATCCTTTATGTATCTTTCATATACAATCAGCTGGGTACTGGATGATATGTTTGTGAACTCGTCAAGTTGGATAGTAAAGATACCTAGCAGAGCCTCTTTGATTTCCGCAATAACCTGTTCTTGTCAGATATTCTTCAATAAACAATATCATTTTGACATTGGCAGAGTGTTCAGTTTCTTTGCAACATTTTCTCCCAAGATCAAAGTTTCTGTGATTGGATGAGGATTCTTCTTTTGTAGATATATAGACCATATAGGTACGTAGGCTACCTTTACTTTATTGATTCACCTGCCAATTCTTATCAAGTTGCATAAGTTTCAGATTAGATTCAGTCTGCTCAAAATATGATCGTCCTTTGTTAACCAGATCAGGATGACTAGTTGAGATATGCCGTTTCAGAAAGCTGGGCTTTATTGGATGGTTTAATAAAACTCTTATGACACACAACACCTTGTAGGTAATCTTTCCTTCCTTATTAAATTTGATTTATGATTCACTGTATGATCTTTTGTTTTCACCAGAAGACACCATATTAGCTTTTGTTAATAAATAAATATTTCAGTAGTTAGTTGGCTGAATACACAACAAGAAAGCTCATTGTTACCCAACTGCATAAAATACAAAATAAATCTAGATACAGAGTAAGCAGGCCAGTAGTAGATCAAATTAGTAAGTGCATTTTGTTGTCTGAACTGAATATAGAGTCTATCAAAGTTTATATACTCAAAAAAGCATTTAACAAGCACGGATATACATGCAAGAGATGTTTGATTTTACGGAATGATCCTTTTGATTTATGCAGTTTTGACAACTGTATGTCAGGTTTACAAGGCGTGATTGGTATTTAGTTGGTTGTGATTAATTCAAAATCCCAGTGGGTTTTACAAACCTTGCGTACTCCTGTAATTTCTTTTGCATACCCCAGTTTGAGAACTCCTGTTGTAAAGTATCAAATTTACATCACTCATCATAATTTATTTAAAAAAGGAACATTTTTGAAACATTTAATAGCATATTACATACAGAAATACGGCACAGTAGGTTTATTCAGTTATCTTATGAAAGTCACACATCAAAATGACTAATATAACCAAGCTGCTGCAAATGAGTTGGGTATCTCTTGTATTGTATAGCAATGATTATACTCATATAATTTCTTGGTTTGATCGCTATCAACCGCAACTGATCTACCTGACCACAGACCATTGTTCAGCAAGACATCTGCAGGATGAAACTTGACAAATTTGACCATTACAGTACTTTCTCATTAAACTGTACAAATCCTTTTTGTGTTTGAGTCACATTTTTACCTTTCTTAAAGTGAAAAAGCATAATATGCTGAAAATATTGCCTATTTTCTTTCCTCCTTAAATGATGGCATGAATAAACAAAAATACACCAATTTTGACAATTAAAAGTAATGCATGCTGATGTGACAGCTGCAAAATACAATGAAAAGTGATCTTTTTTTAATGAAGTTAGTTAAAACTAAACCCTTGTAATGCCATCTAACAATAACCACAGAACAAACATTTTGGACAACTCTATTAATAAAGTTGACAGCATAAATTACCTATGATGCTCCTTTCTCTTCCAAAAAGCGATGCAATTTCAGGATAAAGTATTTATTCCCGTCAAAATAAAGAAGTTCACCCTCCCAGTAACTCTAAACAATATCCATCCTCCTATATTATTCTTATAAGCTAACAGAATTGACACATTTGGGGGGTATATTATAATTTCTGATATAATATATATAATTTTGACTGATTTTGCAATCCTGAATAAGTTCATTTCAACAAAGAAAATGTGATTCTTTTAAGATTGAAACCTTGCAAAAAGCAATAAAACAGATTCTAGAAAATGTTATCAATTACAAGAGATTGAAATTTTTAGTGGAACAATTGTGGGCAAACATATAACCTGGAATCATTTTTTAACTCATAAATTCATAAAGTTTATGAAGGGGAATAACGCCTGATTGAAATTATCCCCCTTTTTTTTCTATTCAATTCACAGGAGAGTTGCATTATTTTTCATTCTACTCATTGAAGAGTTCCACTGTCAATACAAGCGGTGCATGAATTTAAGAGTTAAAATTTATTTCCTATTTAATAGTACATCCTTGATTTTATACTTCAAATAAACATTAATATTATTAAAACATGAAAAAAATGATTCAAGAAAACTAAATGAACACATGAAAAAACTGATAAAACAGAAAAATTTGAAAACATTTTATTGAAAGTTCTAATGTATCTTTGTATTAGGGAAAATTTAAGAAAGATGTAAAAGATTGTTTTTCTATGTGTTTACAAAATAAAAACAAATTACAATATCTATATTTTTGTTATATATGTAGAGAAAGTTGTAATGAACTTTAACAAGAAACCTTCTGGTTACTTAAACCATAACACCTATCTTTATGTGTCACTCACAACAACTTTGACTGGACTCTCCAAATTGAGCTCTACTACTGATGTCACTCAACTGCCAACCATTTATACTCCCTGGCCCACAGCTGAACAAAAGTGGTAAGAGGTGACAACACAGTAGCAGTGAGAGTAATCTTTGTTAAACTACTGATTGCTTTCTGGGAGAGAAAGGAATAACAACTTATGCCTTCCTGGCAGTTCAACCTTTTAGAATTTAAGTATTTCATGCCATGTCCATTTGCGGAAAAATAAAGATCAACCACCACATATATTAGCTGCTACTGCTATCCATGTTAGTAATTGGGAGTTATTCCTCCGTCTTATAATACATGCCTTCCGGCCAGTTCAACATTTTAGTATTAAAGTACTCCATGCCATGTCTCATTAAGGAAGAATAAAAACAATTCCTGCTTACCATTTACATTTGATGCTACTGCAATTCTTGCTTGTAGTTGTAGGGTTATTCCTCTGTCTTATAATACATGCCTGATCACTTGTTAATGGACTATATCCCAGGTGTGGGGAGGGGGGTGAAATGGAGGAGAAGAATAACAATAATTAAGAAAATACATATCTCCTCCCCCAAGAATATTCAGCTTCGACATATCAGTAAAAGTATATCTGAAAATGTCACATATCGAGGGGACAAAGCAACATCTTATGGTTCTTCAAAATTCTATTAGTTAAAATTGCATATGCACAAATTTCATATTGTAATATTTTAACTGCTGTATAAAAATATAGACTTTCAAAATTCAGTTTAATAAAGATGCACTTACAAGATGAGATTTAAAAAAGGGATTCTGACAGGTTTGGTTTTGTATAGAGTTAAACACCTACAATTTTTACTAAATAATAGTTTTTACTCCAAATGAAAATTATCATAATTTATGACTTCATGGTAATGAAAGTTTAAGTGTGTGTATATTTATATATACACACATATAGTCCAGTCAAAATATGATTAAACCTCAAACAAATTGCTTACTAAGGTTCTCCACTGAAATATTACTGAAGAATATCTGCTGCATAACACATGAAAAGTTTACCACAATCAAGTTGGTAGAAAAGTGTCAACGGCCACCATATATAAAGACGGTCACCAATTTTGGTCCCCCTTGTTGAACCAAAGTTTTTGTAAACTTCATCTTCCATAATTTCAAACTAAATAGGATAAAATCAACTTTTATCATTTTTTTAACATATTTCTAATTTTTCATGCGTCATTTTTTGCAATTTCTACCCTTTGTGAAAGATATACCCTCTTGAGGAGATCTTTCAAGATATTTTGGCTAGTTTATTTGTCCTTTTGGCAGTATTAGCTGCTGTTTATCAAGTGCAACCTATAGACTCTCCATAGAATGCTAATTGAAGTCATAAAGTGAAAACTCTTTTTTTCAGATTATTTATTAATATTTACATTAACAAGTCTAATGCGTGACCCATATTCCTTAAGATACACATAACTCAGATCTTAGTCTGATTTAGATAATCTTTGTGTCCTTACCCATGTTTTGGGGGTCAATCTTTCAAATGAACATGTTCATTAACCTCTTTTTGCATTATTTCCCATTAAACCTGGGGTACTCTTACCCCTAAGTCATTGTACTTAAAAGATCTGTCCTTGTGAACCTTTGGAATGAGTCTTTGTTGTACTACTACACTGTACACTAAAAGAGACTTAATTTCATTCCTTAGTAGCACTCTAACAAATGACTAATGAATTCTATCAGTATGAGTAAATGTTCCTAAGTCTGCATGATATGTGTTGCCAAGTGCTAATCATTTGTAAGATCATCGTCCTCAAGATCTGGCTCTGTTGAGTTTGTGCGGTGGATGCCTTTGCAGTCATCACATAAATATGAACAGTCAATGCCATGTTTCCTGCAACTGCATCTTGCTCTATTGCACCCATTTGTACAGTTACACCTAATCATTGCCAACAAGTTTACAGGAACCTGCTGGCAGGTCAGTCTTGATAGGTTGTAGGTTACCATCTTTAAGCTTCCAACCCCACTCCTCAGGTTTCTGCCTTTCCATTCTTGAACTTGGAAAAAAAACTGAGGATTGTAGCTAAAAAAATAACGAAAATATCAACTTTTTAAAAATGGGTCATTGGGCACTTACCATGCACAGCCACTCATGTATGGATTTCATACCTGCTGTGTTGTCTGAAAGCATTCTACTGTGATATAATGACATTTAACGGGTAAACATCACAATATTATATGTGCACTCAAAAATACAGGATTATGTGATTTATCATAAATTAACCCAAACATACTCAAAATAGAGTGGCAAGAGTTTTTTCAAACCTAACCAAATTTTCCCCAAAACATCAGAATGTAAGGAAAATATTCATACAAAATTATTTTCATAATATCACTCACAAAGTAGCAAATTTGAAATGTGTTTGATTTAAGCCCTGGTCTTATGGAACAACCGACTTTCTGTGACCTTTTGACCTCTCCTGACCCTTAAGGTTATCCAATCAAATGTTATTACATATCATGTTAAAGCTGACATTCTAATAAAAAAAATGATGGGTAATTTTACTATTGAGTCTTGCAATCATGAGATTTTCACAATAACATTTCCCCTAACCCTAAGACAAAATGGCGGCTCTTAACCCCTTTCACCAAGCTGATCCCGGTAAATTTTTCAAATGTTATAAAGGGAACATTTATGGTCAATAATCAATTGAAGAACATTTTGATCCCCACATGGCG
>VCCN01006885.1:7857534-7871492 GCA_006491835.1 Architeuthis dux
TCATTTTTTCAGAAAAAGATGTCAAAGTGGGCTCCAAATTTCTTCGTTTTAGATATTTAAAACTAATAAATATGTAAAAATAACTAAAATTTAGTTGGTATAAATCCCAAATGCTGAGTGACTACCTGCCTTAACTCAGCATTTGAAATCCTGGCTTTTACCTGGGCTTGAACTCTGACTTACTAGCCAGAGCCGTAGCAACCGCCTCCATATCCCCCACTTGGTGGTGGGGGTGACAGTGGAGCCCCAACTGACAAAGGACCTAACTGATTTTTCCGTAAATAGTAAACATAACATTTTTGTTTTTAGATATTTTTTTAATACTCGAAATTCGTTGAAATGTATAAATATGTATAAACTATGAATTGTATAACTGTGGCAGCATCATTCGTTGTGCTTTAAGTACTACTGTGTACGAAAAGAAATGTAAAAACTCCATTGTCTGTCTGGGGCCCCATATAGAAGTTGGGGGTTGGCCTCATTACCTCTTGCTACGGCCCTGCTACTAGCACTGATGAAAATTCCATAACTATCCCACCCAGACATAAAGCAGGCCCATTTAGGTACTATTAACTAAACTTAACTTAGTCTGACACAAGGTCACTAGACTGCAGAAATACTAACATCTGCTTCAAAGCAAAGTGTCCTTTCTTCTGGATCACTACCATTTGTCAAAGAAAAAATATTTTAGAATCTTTTCTATTATTTCTGCGTTTGAAAATTTTCAGTTTTTATAATAATGCATTTTTAAAAAAAAGTAATCCATAGAACAATAAAAGTTCTGAGCTGTTTTAAAATTATTATTGATCATCAAAATCCTTAAATTTTACGGTAGTATTTACCGTAAAATTTAAGGATTTTGATGATCAATAATAATTTAAAAATAGCTCAGAACTGTTAGTGTTCTATGGATGACTTCCCTTGAACTTCACTCTTTAGTGAACGATTTTGGTTTTTCGATCGCAAACTGTCTTTATTTTAGAGAAAATGTAACCCAAAATCTTTTAGTTTATTTAAAATTTCATAGTTTCTCTTTTTTCTCTAATGTTGCTTTGTCCTAAGAAAGACAAATCAGACGAAAGAAGAGAGAAAATAGTAAGTTTAACGTTCATTTAATTTCTTAAAAATAAAAATCCGAATTTTTGTAGATAAAGACATTTTTCTTTTACTTACGTCACGAAGAATTAAGATGAACTATTTTTAAATTTGCTAAAATTTGTTTTCTTAAATTGTAAAAATTGTCTTTTAATGTGGCGAATCCTCTTGATAATTAATTTATTTTTAATCTACTTTTCTAATCGCTGTCAATTTCATTTTCCTAATGAATCGTTTTTAGTTTTTATTTACCCTTCCCACTAATTTGACTTTTGATGTACCTTATATCGGTCAGTAACCATACAGTAATTAGACCGACGTAGGTTTCTACCAATTATTGTTTCCCAGCTCCCCATCTTTTTATGATAAGCGTGGGTTACATAGTTTAGTAGGAGAGGGTGTAACAATATTTGTCTTTGCTTGACCATTCCCTCTCTAAGCTAGTCTTGAAAATGTTCACATTCTCTGTAGTGACAGTGGCTTCACTCAGACAGTTCCAGTTCGCTGTCACTCTTGCAGTGAAAAACTGTTTCAAGTTGTGTTTGAAGTTTGTATCTGTGGCCTCTAGTGTGTGTGTTTGGTGAAAGGATCAGCATGTGCTTGTTTGGACAGATAGGGCAACGACAGTGTTGACCGAGTGTTGGTTGTTCAGGATGCTGTAGGTTTCTATCACTTCAGCTCTTCTGCATCTGTATGTGAGATTTGGTATATCAAGCTGTTGCAGTCTGCTAGCACAGTTGAGGTCCTTCAGTTCAGTAACTAGTTTAGTGGCTCTATGGAGGTTTGGAAAAAGTGAAAAAATGTGACTCCATTTAAGTATGGTCATGACAAATGAATGAACAATGATAAATGAAAAACAGGAGAGACATTCCTTTAGAAAAGAAACAAGACATTCAAAAATTGTGTAGATTTAGTTACTGTTTATGTGTGTGTGTGTGCGTATGTAAAAGTCCATTGTGTATGTTTTCACATGATTCAGCCTTTATTGTGTGTGTATGTGTAAATATACAAAAGTCCCTTGTTCAGGTATTTGTTTTAGTGTATGTTTGCAACCATGTAAATAAAATGTTTTTGAGTCTAAAAGTCCACAATGATGGTAATGTGTGTGTGTGTTTAAGGGGAATGACATACTTGGTTTTATACTCTGGCCCATCCAAAGCAGGTGTGAATAGCCCACATACTTGGACGGACCAAAATCATGAAGGGCAGGAGCGCTGTGAAACGCATCTTTTCATGAGGCCGGACTGAGAAAAAAGAGGTTGATTCAAAGTTAGTGCGCATCATGTGATGACTTGCTGGCCCCTGATTGGCTGCCTGCATGTGAAGGCAAGGGTCTAGCTGACTGTGTGGAGAGTTCCACTCACGGGAGACATCTACACTTTTCGATTGCGTCCTGGTTATGCTTCAACTGAGGAGACCATGCACAGGATGCGTATTCCAGGTGTGGGCGGCTGAGAGATTTGTATAACATTGTGAATATTTCCATGTTTATGAACTTTGTTGGCCTTGTTCACTATCGATTGTGTATGCTGAGAAAATTTGAGTTTGTTGTCCACATGCACTCCAAGGTCTTTCTCCACTTCTCAAGTGTGTGGTATTTGCCATTAGTTGTTTTCATATATTTTTTCTTCAGATTATTTTTCCTAATATACATGACCTTACATTTTACTGGGTGGAATTTCATCTGCATTAAGTTGTCCCAGGTTTAACTTACAAAATCATAGGTATCTCCATGCACTTTTTAAAACTTATATTGCAATCTTATTTGAAGTTTTAATTTTGGTTTTAATTGCAAGAAAACAGCATAATGTTAACTGTAATTAAATAAAATGTTTTTTTTGCAAGGAAATAGCATAAAAGTTAGTCGTAAAATCCTTTTGCATACATAAAGCAGGTTTTAGACTATTTTAAAAATATTGTTTACATTTCTATCAAGAAATAACTTCGCATCCGCCATGATTGGTGAATTAATCATCAGAAAAATTAAATTGACGGTGATTTTAAAGTATGAATGACCAAAAATGATAAAAATCTGTTTTCATTGTACACACGAGCCATGACACTCATTAACAAGCGACAGGCGAAACAACACCAAGATTTTTAAAATCTATCAAAAGTCAATTAATTATCAAATTTCAATAAAATATTCAGTACCTATACATTTATGAATGAATTTATTCATGAAAAGGATGTTTTGTAAGAAAGAATTGTAGAAATATTTTTTGAAGTCTGGCATTTTTTTTTAGATATTTCAGGAAATCAAATAAAGCCACCCTTTATTTGATTTCATGAAATATCTATGTTTGTAGTGTGGATGTGAGGGAATCCGACAGAATGATGGGTATGGTTAGACAATGTGGAAAAGGAAAAAGAGTGAGAAAAGCTTGTTACATCTCAAACATATTTATTATCACGAGGATAAATCTTTATGCATTTCGTGATCCACAGCACACATATCCAGGATCACTAGCTGCAGGTCACACGGATAATTGCAGGACTTCTGCCATGTTCAACTTTCTTCTGAAGACGTTGCTCGCCGCGCCGAAATGCATAAAGATTTATCCTCGTGATAATAAACATGTTTGATATGTAACAAGCTTTTCTTACTCTTTTTTCTTTTCCACATTGTCTAACCATACCCATCATGAAATATCTATAAAAAAAATGCCATGAACTATTAGTCCTTGAATCTCAATTTCTTTTATTTTAAATCAACCCAATAGTCCAGGAGCCATGACCAAAAATTTGTGCCACCAGTACCATCTGGGGAGAATAATTTTCATAGTGATTTTTGGCAAGGTATGTATCTCCAGAGTTAGAAAATATGTGATAGTGTTGCAGCCGTGGTAGTTTTCTGTGTGCTATCATGCATTTTATAAACACTACCCTAAAATAAAGATTTCTGATAAGTGTCCAATATAAAGTACAACATATATATTTAACCTAATAGTATTTTGTCATCAGTGACCGCTCAACATTGAAATTTCTCACAATAATAGCTGAGTTCAATCACTTTTCATCAAATGTTGTTATACAATTCTACATTGAAAACTGTGTCAATGGTGGCTCTCGCAGCACAGTGCCCAATTTCAGTAGAGTTAATGATTTCATTTTTAGAAAAATATTTGTATGTTGTTTATTGTGGAAAAGTCAATAAAACACTAGGACGAATTTAATCAGGAATTCAAATAACTAATTACTTTTTGTATAAATTCGTTAGAGTAAAAATCCTAATTTGGAGAGATTTATTTGTGTTTTATCAATGTCATGATATTTTCCATATTGTTACTGAATTACATCAATAAGTGTATAGCAGATTTTTTAACAAGATCACTGTAATTTTTCAATTATACAGATTTTTATGGATTTTATGAAGAGGTAATGTAAAATTATTTTGTAATCAGTGTCCTATACCTATTGAGTGCATAATGTCTGTACGTAAATTAAAAAATTAGAATAATTAAAAATCTCTGGAACATTGGATTTTGTTAAACTTTCCTTTTCTCGATTACTAAAACATAGTTTTATTTAATAACAACATTCACAGAGAATAAAGAATTTTTAAGATATCAAAAAGCATTTGAGTTTTTAAGCAAATATTTTTTTTACAATCCCCAAAGTCTACAAAGTATATATTTTGATAAAAAAAAGCAGCTACTAAATGTCCAAACAAAACAATATTTTTAAATTTATTACATTTTTTACACATTTTATTACAATCAGAGCATATTTTCTACATCTCTGGTAGTAACAGCATGATATTTTCTAGGGATTTATAAAATTAAATAAAGGGGGGGGGTGGATTGTCTTCAAAATATTACAAGGATTTTTCTTTTTAAATACCATTTTCATAAATGAACAAATACCAAACATTTTATTGAAAGCTGATCATTAGTTAAATTTTGGTAGCATTTTAAAATCTGGGTGTGTCTTTCGCCTAAAATTTTTCCAATGCAAATTATTACGTCCCAATATTTACATGGTGTAAACAACTTTCAGATGAAGTATGGATTAAGCACCCCGAAATAGACCGAATTGAAATGCACACTTCAGTCTCAATAATCTCAAAGTTTTTTAAAAATTATGAGCAAAAAAGAAAGAAAACAAGCATTTTTAGAGTTTTTTTTGCTGTAGGGGAGACTGGGGCTAGTCAAACCGCAGTATTTTATTTGAAGCCTAAGTGGTTTTCAGTCATTTTGGTCATATGTTTAAGTCATATGATTGCTTGCCTTCTTACACCAGAAATCTGGCATATATGTGTTGCAGATTGGTGAGGTTAGTGCTAAAAAAATTGATCTTGATCATTAAAAGCAAACTTGTTGAAGATTTGTTTGGATCTGTTTTCAGAGCTAGTGAATGGTATCAGCCAGACATGCACAGCTGTGAGCGAAACCGGTATATTAAAGGTACCCCTGGGGAGTGGCACTTTTGTTCTATCTGATGAGTTACCACTGTCACCCCTCAAAATAAATGTCTGTTGGTCTTTTTGCCTTGGGGCAAAATGGTCCACAGTGCAAAATTAATGCCAAAGTGTTGTGTTTGTTTAATAATGTATCCTGGTCACAAGGAAATGATGCAGATCTTTTATTTTTTATTTTGCCTTTAAATGTTTTTTGCTGTCAAATTAATGAAAGCAACATTTATCATTGATAAAAGTAAGACTCAGTAATTTACCTAAGACTAACAAATTTTCAAAGATGTTTAATTGTATTAAGAAAGTATGTAAGAAAAGCTGTTTCTTAAAGAATATTGGGTAGATTCCTATTTTCCATGTGTAAAATGGAGATAACTCCAGTTAATCTTAAAATAAACTAAGGATTATCTCCCCCTTGAAAGAAAAACAAAAGTAAATAGATAAATTATATTGTTATTGTTTTGAATAAATTAAATTGCTAAATTGTTTTTATTTGAGCGCCATTTTTTAACATTGAGTTCTTCGTTTTTTCTTTCAGGTGGAGATAATCCTTAGTTGATTTTAAGGCTAACAGGAGTTAACTTAATTTTACGGATGGAAATTAGGAATCAACCGAACATTGTATATATTATAATTAAGATTTGTATACAAAAATGTTGTTATTGAAATGAAGACTGAGTTAATATGATATAATTCATTTGATTACTTACTCCATCATATTTAAATATACTTTCTTTTTTTTTTGCAGATGTTCAAGCTTGGAGAAAAAGATTCTGTGCTCTCACATAACAAATTTCTTTACCTAGTAAATTTGAATGGATCAAAATATTGTTGGTGACCTCAAAAAATATGGAAATTCAGTCGCAAAACAAATTCTGTTGTGAAACTGATGGCTGTCAACTGTATCATACTTCCACTTTAAAAAGTCACTTGGAAGCCAGCACGGAAGAGAAACCAACTTCTTGTGAAATGTGTGGATCTTCCTTTTCACACAAGTCAGATTTGGTCCGACATATGCGAACACACACAGGAGAGAAACCATATTCTTGTGAAGTGTGTGGATCTTGTTTTCCACACAAATCAGTTTTGGTCCGACATATGCGAACACACACTGGAGAAAAACCATATTCTTGTGAAGTGTGTGGATCTTGTTTTTCACAGAAGTCAGTTTTGATTGGACATATGCGTACACACACTGGAGAAAAACCATATACTTGTGAAATGTGTGGATCTTCATTTGCAATGAAGGCACATTTGGTCAAACATATGCAAACACACAGTGGAGAAAAAACATATTTTTGTGAGGAGATACGAACATCTTGTGAAGTGTGTGGATTTTCTTTATCAAAGAAATCAAATTTGGTCAAACATATGCGAACCCACACCGGAGAAAAACCGTATACTTGTCAAGTGTGTGGTTCTTGTTTTACAGGAAACTCAGATTTGGTCGTGCATATGCGAACACACACTGGAGAAAAACCATATTCTTGTCAAGTGTGTGGCTCTTCATTTGCAATGAAGACACATCTGGTTCAACATGTGCAAACACACACTGGAGAAAAACCATATTCTTGTGATGTTTGTGGATCCTCTTTTGCAAGAAAGGAATATTTGGTGAAACATATGCGAATCCACACAGGGGAAAAACCGTATTCTTGTGAAATGTGTGGATCTTCTTTTTCGCAGAAGTCAAGTTTGGTTCACCATATGCGAACACACACTGGAGAAAAACCATATTCTTGTGAAGTGTGTGGATCCTCTTTTACAATAAAACAATATTTGGTGAAACATATGCGAACCCACACTGGAGAAAAACCGTATTCTTGTCAAGTGTGTGGATCTTGTTTTACAGGGAAGTCAGATTTGGTCCGACATATGCAAAGACACACTAGATAGAAACCTTATGTTACATTATGGGGTTTGATGGTACCCAATATATGCAAATAACCTGTGTATTGTACTGGTATGTATAGTTGGAACTGGTTGGATATCATTTGATCTTCATTCTTCGTTCGTGTCCAACGGCTTTTGCTGAAAGGAACTGATGTGAAAGTTGACTAGTTCATTGAGAAAAACGAAGTCTGATTTTAAATATTAAGTTCATTGTTTATTCAATTTTACTCATACTGACACTCTGGAAATCTGTACTGTAAGATATGTGATACTACAAAATCTACTAACAACACTCTTTCTAGGTTAAAGTTCTCATTCAGAATATTGTTGAATTTGACAAAGTCCTGTTGCTCTTTTAAACTCTGTAAGTTGCATGTATCTCATATTTTTACACTTCACGTCAAAAAGCTGTGCAGCTCTAGAAACACTGACCGTGGGGCCTTGGCCAACTAGTCCTGGTCTCTCTCTCTCCTCCTTGGGTTTTCACCCCTATTTATCGGTATGTCCACTTTTATCATGTTATCTTTTTGTGACGTTAAAACATTACATTATATTTTACATTACAACTTCCGTATCTCTGTAACTTTGCTACTACAAAACGCAAGACCTTTTTCTGCCCATCCTAAAAAATGCTTTTCTTTTGCCCTAAAATCCATATGTTACTATTTCCACTTTTTAGGCTCTCCTAGCCTCAACACCAAATAACATCTCCACGGACAGGTAGTCCGTACTAGAATCTACAAGCGACTGAATTCACTCCCCACAATTTTGGGTTCTCTTGAAATTCATTTGCCTAAATTCTATTTAACGCCGGCACATGACTTTAATCCATAAGCGAGATTGCGTTCCCAGTATTTGACTGAATGCTGGGAATTTTCTAAAAATATTAGCACAGAAAAAAAAACTTGCCTTTGCCGCAAACAAACACATCATATCGCTCACTACTTTATGAATTTATATTTTAATTTATATCTCATAACATCAGTTTCTACAATTTTATTTTAATTCAACTTATCTCTTCATACCAACTTTCAATATTCACCAATAATTTATTTTTTAAATACCTTTAATTTAGACGCTCCCATTCATGATTTTTTTGTTCAATATTTCTAAGACTAGCACATTTCACTACCCTTGCCTCTGAGATGCAAACTGCAAAATTCCTACTTATCGCTCAATTAATTCCCTATATCCAGAACCTGGGTCTATTTTCACACAGGGTACTTTGCTCAAAACAAATCTTTTTTTTACTTTAAGGGTTCTGCCTAATATCAGAAGGGATCATGGCCCCCAAACGAATTTCATCAGCATTTATTTTAGGCTCCTTCGCCAAAAACAATTACATCTAATTAAGTCCAACTTAAATCAATTTCCATTTCTCCACACTAAAAAGGGACATTCTTGCCTTCACAGACCGGTACTTGAATAATCAAAGAAAGAAACGCTCTCCTAGGTCTTAACCTAATACCAGAATAAAACTTATTTGAAAGATAAGGGCAAACTGCATTGCAAAACCAGATTAACAATATAGTAGTTTTATTTAACTTCATTCATAAAAAAGTAAAATTCTCTTCCAATACTTTGTTGCTTTAGATAAATGACTTTTCAGGTCAATATCGTCACAGCATTCCTTTTACTATATGTTTCATTGTTTACTATCATTGACTTCCAAATTCATAACAATCTCGCATTCTGATGCTCACACACCAAAATTATATACAGCTTCAATATGTTTTGCATACCCACACAGCACAAATTTACGTTTTAACTATATGGGATAAATTACATTTTTTTTCCTTGTTTCAATTTAATTATTATAGAGACAGAGATTTCTTCTCTCTTCATATTAAACTGCGAAATCTATATTTTACCCTCTTGTCTTGTCCGTCAGCTGTCCCGTACTTATAATCTAGTAACTTAATTTCATTTGATTTCTGCTAAGTCTAAAAGAATATATATCTTCTCACGTTCTTATATTTATAGATCAAATTCAGAATTCCCAGAGCCCTGTAGCAGTTTTATACATTTAACAGCAAAAATTGTACTTCCAACAATATTTTCTAGTACAAAATGACAATTATGACTGTCGCGAAAAGAAGACAGTTTGCAAAACACTATATTGTTGAATAAAAAGAAATTATCCCCCCTCAAAAAACAAAAAATAGACAATCCTGAAAATTGCAATGTCTCATCGAAAAACATACGTAACAGAGGCATTTCTCTCTGCTTCAACATAATGATACAATGGAAAAAGAACAAAAACACATCTTGGGCTTAAAACCTGCCCGTCTTCTGACTAATGTGGGCGCGGAGACTTCATTCCAGACCTTTTTCATTTATTTGGTCCCACTGATAAGGATTTGATCCTTTCAAACTGATATCCATCGACACCCATTCCCCATTCAACGACTCTTTTTAAGGTGCGGAGCAATTACTCCAGCCGATAACTGCAGCAAAACCCCTAAGGGGACACCATTGAGTCCAAAATCAGTGCCTTAATTCTTAATAAATTACGCCCAGCATTTGCTATGCTGAGTCCAAACAAAGGCACCAATAAAAAACATTAAAAAAACATTTTCCATCAATTAATACAAAACAATACACCGGCATCTGCAGACCTTGCTTTTTTTTCTCTTTTAGGGATCTCTTCCGCTGACAAATAATAAAATTGTAAAAAAATCACTGCTACAAGGCTAAATTAGTTGTTATAAAAATTTGCTTTTCAAAGCGAGAAAGTCCGAAAAATATTAAAAAAAAAGAATGTTCATCTTTTTTTATAATTCATTTTAACTTCAACCTTTTTGTTTCCAACATTCCTATACTTAGTAAGCTCTCCTTATTACTTTCAAGAAAAACACGCAATCACCATTTCTCGTCTCGTATACAAGCGAATACATATCACCAAGTGCAAAATCTATTTTACATTCATCACATATTTCAATTTAATTATTCAACAGGCCCATTGAGCTACAACTTCAAGAATCCTCAGGCAGTGGTCATCTTCTCGATTCACACAGCTTTTCATTCCATTTTTCTATGGAATACCTGGTCAAAACATCTCTCAAATCCCATCCCAACAATCCTAGCTATATAAAAAACATGAGCATGAAGTTTAGAAACTGCCTTGCAACAATACTGGATTACATAAAGTATATCATTACGAAAAAAAAATCTGTGCAGGTGTCTCTGAAAGCAAATGTACATTAATTAACTAACATGTACAATAGTTCTACTAATTGAAGAAAAAAATGTTCATGTTGTTAATTGATTAAAATGTCTCTTGTCTCATCTTCATCGTTGAGTTGTTCTTTCCTTTTGTTCACCATTTTTTTGAGTGAGTTTCATGTATATATCTATTATTATTTTTGTTTTCTCTTAAAATTGTGTAAGCACTTGTCTTTGGATTTTTTTCTTTGACGCTCTCTTCTTTTTTCATTATTTTTTCTTTTTTGATGACATAGACAATGACATAGACAAGCTCATTTGGCATATTTGTTGTGGCCCTCAGCCGCAAAGAAAGGCAGCATTGCCTTCATTGCCTTAAGATGAATAGGCCAATCCCCTGTTTTTTCAGCTCTAATAAACATCCGAGTTATGGATAGAAAATCAATAAACATCAACCACAGCTGCGCTGTTCTAGACTTGCACATCCTTGCTTTTAAATTGTCAACACTGGACTGCAAATCTTTGAACACCTGTATCAGTTCCTCATCATCTGGAGTTATTTCCTCAGCCAGAAGTTTCTGATAAAGCCTTTCAAGGCTGTGTAGGAGATCGTCTGGGATTCCATCATGCTTAATTGTAGATGTGGGTAAAATGATATGATCATTAACCAAAAGCGCCTCTTGTTCACCCACCACATTAAAATCGTTAGATCCATCATTTTCAGTCATACTATATTCACTCGACAGTAAACAATAGAGTCAACTTATTTTCATGTATTATTTTTTTCATCTGATACTGGTTGTGCACATGTGGGCATAGACGTGTGATCAAGAGCTTTGCGTCTACAGTAAATTTAATATCATTATTGGTGCAATTGTGAGTCTAAGATATTGTTATTTGTGTAATTAAGGATGGCTGGAAAGAAAATTATGTTCAAACTAACTGGCGATTTCAACAAAAAAGTAGCCGATATGGCTGATCCAAATGGGTTATTCATTTTGATCTGCTGATGGAAACGAAAGCACAATTTGCATGTTATTTAATTTACCAGACCATGGAAACCTACAGCCAAATAGCCAACGGCCAGTAACTTTTCTGGAATGTGTAACTAACTCATTGATGTTTACTGTATTTTTTGTTTGTTTATCTTATACTGATTATACATGTTTTTTCTTCTTCTTTTATACCTTGTACAATTGTGTATTAAATTGAATAAATTTCTGATTTGTAATCATTGTCCATGCATTCTTCATCTTCATATTCATCGATATTATTGGACTCAATTTCTGTTTCATCTTCACAAATGGGCTTTTCGACTTCACTATGCAGTAAAGCAACATCTGTCAACAAACAGGCGTGTATGCACTTGGAGTACACCTTTCCCTTAATTATGTTAGGTATGGATTTGTTGGTGTACACCAACCCCCAAATTTCTTCAAGTCCACTTCCTTCAAGTAGTTTGCATCCTGACCCCAGGAACGATATTCGTTGATGGAATCCTCCAAGGTGAAGGTGAAGGTCCTTAAACCTCTTTGTTGTCCTTCATGATCTTGTAGGCTTTCAGATATAAAAGCTGGTCAAACGTAAGAGCAAAACAACACGCCCATTTGGTTTGCCTGCTTTTTGACAAAGCATATGGTACTATAAATAGCCTCATTTATTTCTGGATTGAAGATTACAGAATTGCATTCAAAATTCCCATTCACTATTTCTGACGTTAGACTTTGCCAGTTTGGTGGCTCATGTGCAAACAGAGGTGACTAAAGCCACAAGGTGTCTAGCATCTGGAAATAGTTAATGTTGATGGAAATCGAATTTATCTTGGATAATTTAATATCTTCAAACTTGGACTTCTGAGGTGACCTGTATGGCTGAATGTTGAAAAATACCATTGCTGATCTTTGCAATATGTGTTGGTGATGTGTTCTCCCTTCGTATTTTAATAGACTGTGTTTCTATAGGCTTTGGAGTTTGGCAAGTAATTATACCCATTAAAAGTTGTCAGCAACAGAAGCCACAACCAGCCATGTGAAGTAATCCAGGTGAAAGGTTATTGTCTGACTTGGTAAATGCTGCACATCTTTCAAATGCCATTAACTGTGTATAAGGTAGACAGAGATCCATGGCAGAGAGAATGTCTAGGATAAGTTATCTAATTCAGGAAAATACTTATCAACAATAGTAAAGGTGAAATGAATCCTTTTGCTTACATTATGAATCCTTTTGCTTGCATTATAATATTTGTAACTGCTCTTTGAATGTGTGTCTTCTTCAACTTCATCTGTTAACTTCGCAAGGGAAGAAACATTGAAGAAATTAATGTTTTTAGTGGTTCTGGAACTTGTGAGTGAAGCTCATCTAATGTTATGTCGCCGATTATAGGATATAATTCGGTAGATTGACAATTTTCTCTGAGCTTTTCTCCAATGTACTTTCCTAGGCTTTTAGCTAGAACTACATTTTCTTCTTGGGTCTCAGCTTCATAATATGATTCTTGTGGAATGTAGTTCTATTGTAGAGTCACAACATTTTGAACTCCTGTAACTTCTGCAATGGAAATATGATCACCAAATTGATCTTCTAAAAGTGTTTTTAGATGCTTTTGCGTGTATGCAGGGACTTCTTCTGGTAGCATTGAAGACAATTTAGTTCTCAAATCAGATAGGGTTTCCTGCTGACTTTGTCTATCATATTGTAACCACTGACAAAGCTAATCGAAAGTGTTCTGATTGATTTCTTGAAAATTCCTTGTATTCTTTTAGGTACTTCTCTCTGGTTCTGCTTTTCCCTTCCTGAACTTTTGTATACAATTTCGATGGTTCTTTGCCTCAACAGCACGAATATCGCCAGCAGAAATGATTCTGGATGCTACATCGACAGCTATTTTATCCATTCGACCTTTACAGATTTTCTCCACTCTTTTTAGATTTGTCTACAACTTCAACCTCACTAATTTGTGAATTTCTCTTGGGATATTTTCTTGCCTCTTCAAAATCAATTTCTTGTGCACATATCAAGCAATGTGGAGGCTAGTCTTGTGGGACATTTTTGCTGATCAATTGTGTTTGTACTTGTTTTTTTCTCAGTGAGCTTGAGATACTTAACTTTCTTGTGTAAGACTTAAAACACTTCTAAAAACACAATCCTTTTGAATCCTTGATAAAAGCTCATCATTGCGCTGTTTGATGCTTCTATAATTGACATCAATCTTTTTTTCTCAAAGCACACTTCCAACAGTAAGGATCAACTCTTTGCAAACATTGCAGATCTGGTTCTTCTCATATTCCATGTTGAGTCTGAAAAGAAACTTACTCTCAAGTTCAATGTTTTGCTTTTGTATTTTAACTCACCTGATCTCTAAACGTCATGCATTTCACATTTCACATTTGTG
>VCCN01006885.1:7909786-7920274 GCA_006491835.1 Architeuthis dux
GCCCGTGTAGGTCTCTAGAGAACATACTGTATTACCTGCATCTTTATGTGCGTTTTACATTGTTGATGAAACCCAATCTGCTCATGATATGCATTGAGCTCATCCTCAATCCAATTGGTCAGCATTTGGGGTTGTTTGTCACCAATTAAGTGATAATGCATGTCTATTTATGACAAATTATATTTAAATGAATTTTCATATGGACCACAGGCTTTTGAAAGGTCGGCCTACTCAACAAGCTCACAGACCCCAGGCTTTTGAAATGTCTGCCCATGGACCTTTGTGGACCATCAGGGATCAGCGGCCCCCAAGTTGGGAACCACTGCATTAAATGTTGGAGGGAAGTGGAGCCTCAAAGAGCCAAGCCCCCCAAATCTTCAGTTATGCCCTTGCAGTTGCTTAATGTTATCAGCAGGTTATTGTTATCTAAAAGACCCTATCCAAACGTGTTCACAGTACGTGACTTCCTCTGTAGTTTCAAGTTCGGGTTGTTGTTATTCAACATAAATGTTTATGGAAATGGTATGAACCTGAAAATGCCAAATTATGTACAAAACAATCAAATGTATACCAGTGCAGCACGTGCTATTCTGTCTTTATTTTTTCCCAAAATTGCAAATTCAACGAAGCACATTTGCCAACATAATACACCCCCTTTTATCAAATTCACTGAACAATTGATTAATTTAAAAATATTTCATCATAATTAATCAAATTATTCATTAGTTTCATTTGATAATTTCCTGAGTATAAGAGGAGAGTCACCAAGATCATTCCGAGATTGGGTGATATATCCTACATTGAAAGATTAAAACAACTTAATCTAGAGACCCTTGAATATAGAAGAAAACGTGCTGACATGGTCTATAGAATCCGGAACAACATACATAGAGTGGATACTGATGTTCATTGCTCAAAATGCCCTGATAAGAAAATGCTGATTTCAGCTATCTGCAGTAAAACAGAGGACACAAATATAAACTACAAATTGAGACCTCCACTGGTGTTAGAAAAAATTTCCTCTTGGCAAGAGTGGCAAATGCATGGAACAGCCTAAGTGAAAAGACGGTCACATTCGAAAATATCAATATTTTAAGAAATAATCTTTATTCTGATATAGGAAATTTAACTACCATTTTTCTTATTAGTTTAATCCCAGCCCAACTACACTGAAGCTGGCTTAATGATGCAATTAACTGCTTATTTCAAGTACATTCAAGTATATAATATACATATTTTCAATAAATTCTTTAAAGTTCCTTAAATTCCTGACTTCCATTAAAATTATATATCTTTTCATTAAATATTAAAACAAATTTATGAAGTTTTGGGAGAGAGAACATTTATCTTTTCTCCCATACTGGAATAATTTATTGCAGTTCAAAAACTTTGATAAATAAACCTCATGAATCCTCAATACTCAAGTGATGGTCACTTAATATTACTACAGAAATGGTAATACTATGTAACAATATAGAGCTATTACTGAACCTTTATTATGGATATGAAGTTGAAAATGCTCTAACTCTTAAATTCATGCAAAGAAAATAAAATGTCAATCTCAAGGGAAGTAACTTCTGATTAAAATTATCTCCCTTTGACCATTTGATGAACTTTTTAAATTCAATTTTCAGAAGAGTTCCACTATTTTTTATGCTACTCATCGAAGAGTTCCACTGTCAATTACAGTCGTTTTATGAATTTAAGAGTTCAAAGATGTTGGAGAAATGTCAGGTGAATATGAAGAATGCTACAAGACTTCATATCCCAATTCTCTAAGCTTAGATAGAGTCAGGTGTGGGGTGTGTCTCTGTCATGGAGAATTTCATTCAGTTCATGTAGGACTTGTTTTTCCAACCTTTCCCTATTGGCTTGAGATGACGTGATATGGTGGCTGTTGAATTCCTGAAAAATGGTCGGCAAACCACAACCACAACAAAACCCAGCCTGCTGTGACATTTCATCCTGCCCGCCATCCATACGAAGTATGCTATTATTCTCAAATAATAATTTTCATCTTATTTTTCCTTTTATACTATTATGTATGAAATAAAAAATGTATCTAATTTGTATAAATGAACAAAAATTATAATATATAAAAAATTTAAACTTTTGTCAAAGTAGGACAAAAATGCACCGTATCATAAGGACTGATTTGACTGATCACTGCTACTTTTGTACTGCAATGACTGTTTGAGTTTTAGTAAAAAATGATTATTTTATTTTATTTTTTATTAAATCAAGTATTGTAAACCATTTTTATTAATTTTTGTCTACTATTTACATTCATCCTAATTTTTAGTTTGTCTAATCACAATTTCAGTAAGGCCAGCACCAGCAGTGTTATTGTTTACTTTTGGTTTTAGTAAAAAAAAGCGATCGATTATTTAATTTTTATTTAGACAAAGTATTGTAAACCATTTTTATTTATTTTTAACTACTATTTACCTTCATTTTAACTTTCAGTTTTTTTTTAATTACAATTCAACTTGGTTTTAGTAAGAAAGCTATTATTATTCATTAAACCATTTTACACATTGTGAATTTAAAAAAAAAATACTAAAAATTAAGATGTGCAGTCAAAAATTAATAAAAATGGTTTACAATATGAAAGTAAAAAAAATGTTAGCTTCTTTAGCGGTGATCGGTCAAATCAGTCTTTATGATACAATGCATTTTTGACTGTTATGTCATCCTACTTTGCCAAACTTTTTTATTTTAGAAAATATTAAAAATAAAATGGTTAATAATCATAATCAAATAAGACTATCGTAATGACAGCAATTAATCACAGAAAAATATTTACAAGACAATAGTATATAAAATTTCTAATGAACTTAACATTCCAAGATCAACTGTTACAATCACAAAAAAATTCCCTGATACATTTGAAAAATATATATAAAACATAGCATTTGTTGTTGGAAGCAGGTTATCAACTATAGTCTTTTTATAAATTATTTGTTTTCATTATTTTTAATGATTAATGTAACAGTTGATATTTGAAGGTTAAGTACATTAGAAATACTTGATAATCTATTTCATCATTCTCACTGATTCTTTATCTTTAACATTACCGCTAAATTGTAAATTGTATTATGTTTATTCGTAAATGATTAAAAATATAGGGTAAAGATCTACTTGTGTTAACCAAGTCGAAAATAGAAACAATTTTTTCTTTTTACAGTAACTTCTTTCGCCTTTAATCAGTTAGACCCTAACAATCTTCCTAGAAGTTGTTAGTTTTTAGAAAAAATATTTTTTAAGGTTTTAAGAGGGGGTTCTATTTACAATGTAACTGTATGGTAAACGGGACCGTTACTTTCCGTCCGTTGTATGGAAGTGAGGCTTCGAAGTATTCATTTACTTCCCTTGTGAGGCTTCTTTGATATTTTAATGAAGATTTTTCTGTGCTTTCATTAAGGTTTTTTCTGGGGAGGGGTCCATGCGGGACTGCCTGAGGATACGCGTGTGTTCGCCCAGGGGTGGCAAAAAGTTTCTATTTTTTTTCGTCTTGGTTAACGGATGTAGATCTTTAACAAATATAGTGTTCACTCCAAATGTTATCAGCAGTTTGAGCAGCATGTCCTAATTTGAAATCAAACTTGAAATTGGCTTCTTGGGTTGACACCATTGCTGTTAAGGGCTCAAAAAACAACGTTCCCATCAATTCTTTCATGGCTTGCATGGGACTAAAAAGCCTGTAAGCAGCTGAAGAAGTGGAGAGTGCAGAAAATTGTTTTACGAATCAAACTTATAACAAAATGTGTATAATAAAAGAAATGATTTATTCAGTGTATTGATTTTTCTTTATTATTTATTAGCAAAGACGAATTCTTGGTAGAAAGCCTAGGGTGTCCCGAGATGGACTACTTTATAGAGCCAGAGAGTTCCAACTGTCTTGCTATTTACCAATAGCTAGGGGGAGAAGTGGTTTCATGCCTTCCCAAGGGTATTAGTGCAAATTAAACGCAAAATGTCCAAGCCTAGATTCGCTGATTCCAATCTCCATGCTGTTAACCATTAGGCCACTTGCAGCCCCGCAATTAAATAAAATCTCAATTAAATAAGATGAAACAATAAAAATCATTCAACAAGATTGAAATGTGTTATGATCATTATGAAATTGGCTTCTAGGGTAGACACAAAACAATGTTCCCACCAATTTTTTCATGACTTGCATGGGACCAAAAAGCCTGTAAACAACTGAAGAAGTGGAGAGTGCAGAAAATATTTTTACTTTTGAGACGATCATTGATTTTTTGTCTAAAGTTTATGAATCAAACTTATAACAAAAAGTGTATAATAAAAGAAATGATTTATTCAGTATATTGATCTTTCTTTATTATTTATTAGCAAAGATGAATTCTTGGTAGAAAGCCTAGTGACAGAATTTATGCATTCATATCCATTCATACACATTATAATCTTTGCATAAACCTGCAATCAAACGATGCTACTTAGAGCATAGTTCTTTATCTGAAACACTGGAGATAACTGCTAGAGATTAAAGGGAGATAACACACTTATTCTCTAAGCATTATCTTGGCATAATGGTTATCATACCGGGCCTGTCTGTCACATTGGTGCGGGTTCAAATCATGCAAGATCTTCGTCGTTAATTTTATAAATCGGTTTGGTTCGGCAATGACTATTTGGCCTGGACAGACAAACAGACTATGGTATTTATGTAAGTAGATCCAATATTTTTATTTTATTTTTTGCACCAATTCGTACACATTATAATCTTTGCATACACCTGCAATGCTACGTAGAGCAAGAGCGATATTACAATTGCTTGTTCGGCCACATAGTTTTATTATTGAACCTTCTTTTCTTTATCTGAAACTTTCAAAATTTGTGCATAGCATTAAAATTTCAATGCGTCACATAATTTATTCTTGTGTGCAGCCGCGCAGCCTAGAGGGAACAATGCTCAACAAAACCTCCAATAATAACGAATTACATCTCTTTTGCAAATCTGCAATTACATTAGTAAATCTTTCATTTTTAGCAAAAAAAAATTGTGAGATTTCATAAAAAATAAAAAATGCGGAAATACAATATGCAAAGCAAAGCAACATTACCTCATGTGCCACATGAGACATGAGGCAATGATTTTGTCTTCATTTCCTAAACGATTCATGGAGACCCAACCATGGTTTGTAAAAAATCATGGGTTTTTTTGGAGACCCAACCATGGTTTGTAAAAAATCATGGGTTTTTTCGGGGCCATGTTGCTTAGCTTTATAAAGTAGTCCATCTTGGGTGTCCCAAGATAGACTACTTTATAGGGCCACAGAGTTCCAACTGTCCTGCTATTTACCAATAGCTAGGGGGAGAAGTGGTTTTATGCCTTCCCAAGGGTATTAGTGCAAATTAAACGCAAATTGTCCAAGCCTAGATTCGCTGATTCCAATCTCCATGCTGTTAACCATTAGGCCACTTGCAGCCCCGCAATTAAATAAAAACTCAATTAAATAAGATGAAACAATAAAAATCATTCAACAAGATTGAAATGTGTTATAATCATTTTTTTATAAAGATTTCTTAGTTCACAACAGAAACTTGCTATATTCTTTGTCTCGAGATGTGTATTTAAGTGCTTCAGACATATTACATCTGTCCTATAATAGTTGCTACATTTAATGTATGAAATGTAACCAGGGGTGCAGTATTACCGGAGCTCAACAGACCACCGTTCCTGATATCTGTGTAAAAGCAAAGCTCAAAGTAAATGAATGAGTCAAAATGCTCTGGCACCTAAAAAGTTAGTACTGCCCCCCCTGAATATAACCACTATTATAGGACAGAGATAGTACAATGTTTCTAGAAATCTTTTCTAAATAGTGCACTGGGACAGTTTTTCCTTTGTATGTATTTGCAGATGGTAATGAAGGCTACTATTGCTGGTAAATTCTTTCTTGCAAATTCTGCACATGTATGGCTTCTCACCAGTGTGTATCCGCACGTGTTCCAAAAGGGATCCATTCTGACTAAACCTTTTTTTACAGAGACTGCATTGGTATGGCTTTTCACCTGTATGCGTTCGCATGTGTCTGGTGAGTGTGCAGCTTTGACCGAAGCGTTTTTGGCAGATGTCGCATCGGAATGGTCTCTGTCCTGTATGCGTGAACATGTGCCGATGGAGAGACCCCCTTTCAGCAAACTGCTTTTTGCAGATGCTGCATTTATACGGTTTCTCCCCACTATGCATGCGTACATGTTTAAGAAGTTTGCTATTTGATGAACACTTTCTTTTGCAGATGCTGCAAATCCAGGATTTCTCCTCAGAATGAACTTGCATGTGTCGAAGAAGGTATCTCCTCTGTGTAAAGTTTTTTTTGCATACACTGCATGTGTATGCTTTTTTGTCCACATGTGTCAACATATGCTGAAGGAGATTGTCATGTCTTTTAAATTTAGCTGCACACTTCCTGCATTGAAAGGGTTTATCCACATTGTGTGTGCACATGTGCATCACCAGGTTAATTTTCTGACTGAAGCCCTTGCAGCACACATTACAAATAAAAGGTTTCTCTCCAGGGTGTGTTAAGACGTGCTTTTGCAATTTTACATTGCTGATAACTTCCTTATGTTCAAGAGTATTGTCACTTTTAGTTACTTTTGCATTACTCTTCTCATACCGAAAGGGTTTCTGGATGTTGCACGTATGTTGGAGAAATTTACTCTTATCTGTAAATTCCTGTTTGCAAATGAGACATTTGTGCAGTTCAATATTTGCAGGAATCAATATATTTTCAAGAATATTGTCACTTGCAGTTTCTTTTGTATTACTCTTCTCATACTGATAGGGTTTCTTTATGTTGTGTGTACACATGTGCATCACTAAATTAATTTTCTGAGTGAAGTCTTTGCCACACACATCACAGATAAACGGTTTCTCTGTAGTGTGTGTTAAGATGTCCTTTTGCAGTTTTATATTGCTGATTATATCCTTGTTACAAGTTTCACAGCAAAATAGTTTCTTTTCTGGGTGTTGTGTGCACTTTTCAGTTTTGAATTTGATGTCCTTTTGCATTTTTATATTACTGATTATCTCCTTGTTACAAGTTTCACAGGAAAATAGTTTCTTTTCAGGGTGTTGTGTACACTTTTCAGTTTTGAATCCCTTTTCCCAAGTTTCTGACATAAAGAAAGCCATTGTAGTTGAAGTTCTTTGTAAAGTCTACACAGTAAAATATTTCACTTATTTACACCCATAAATGGTATAAAAGTAAAGGTCATAGTCAATACAAATCTTCCTAGTAGTAAAGTGGGAGTCACCTAACTTTACTGTCACTTGTAGTTACTTTTACATTACTTTTCTCATACTGATAGGGTTTCTTTATGTTGTGTATACACATGTGCATCACTAAATTGATTTTCTGACTGAGGTCTTTGCCACACACATCACAGATAAACAGTTTCTCTGTAGTGTGTGTTAAGATGTCCTTTTGCAGTTTTATATACAGCTACAGGTTTTATTGGAAATCAATATTGAATCTCTTCGATCATTCTTAGGATAACAGGAAATCTGAAGTAAAAAGAAAAAAGTATTTTTTAAAGCAAATATTATATACAAACAAAAATCTATATTTCTATTAAGTGTGCTATGTCAGTGCATGGGTGTTGCGCATTCACAATGGCGAAAATGTGAGCTGATAGAAAACAAAAGATGGGTAATTCCATGTCAAATTAACAAGGGGTCAAACCCTGACCACCGTGGATTTTGTTCAAATTTGGCACATTTATAGATCTTAAAAGGTAAAAATGCATAAAATAAAAGTTTTAGATCTACTTTACTTTAAGATGGTATAGAAATGAGCTTTCTAGGTGTAAAAACAACTGCGATATTGATGTTCAAACTTTGTCATTACCTCCAAAAATCCACAATTTTTTTGCAAAGTTCAGAGGTCAGTATCTCTGGAACCAGGTGCCATTCAATTTGTCACATAAAGATCTATAATTGTGCCAAATTTGAATAAAATCCGTGATGGTCATGGTATTTTTGCTTAAAAGATTTGTTGATTTGACATGGAATGACCCAGCAAGCTATCAGGCTCAGTTCAGCCGTTATTATAGAAATGGAAAGGTCAACCTATGGGAGAGGAGATGATTGTTCTATGACCAAAGCAAGGCTATTCATCAAATGTATGGCAAAGAAGTACAATCAATATTAACTCTTGATGTCATAAACCGCTTGATAAAACTCCTAATTGACAGCAGAACTCTTCTGTGAAGGAAACTAAGTTTGTTAAATTTATTACATCGGATGGAATAAAAAATAAAAAAAGGTAAAAAAATTTTTACCTAAAGTTTAAAGGGGGGTAACTTTGATCAGTAGTTATTCCCCTTGTTACTACCATCTACATTCTCTTATTTGAAACAAACAGTTAAACAGAATAAAATATTTTATTCAATGCTTTTTTTTTTCTTACTAGGATCTTTATTTTTGTTTTTATCACAGCATTTCAGCTTAGCTGGTCTCTTCTCCAGCAGATGTATGGCTAGCTTGCTAATCATTGCACTATGATAAATACATTAAGTTAATACTTACTAAGCTAAGCCTGGTCTGTCAAAACACCCCAATAGAGTTTTTACAGGAAGATTGTATACATCTGGTGCCTGTTTCCCTTTATAGGTCTTGTTATTCTGAACATTTTGATACCTCATTTGTCTCTCTACTCCTATTAGTTCACTAATTATGATTATTTATTCATTTGTGGACTCACGGCAAATTGAACACTTACAAAGAGAAAATGGCCTTTTCAACACCCTATAAAACTGAAAAGCCATCATTTTTTTAATATGTAGACAATGTGTACTTGCTTAAACTTTATACGAAACTGAAGTACATTTATTTTTCTACTAGGTGATATTGGTTCCAAAGACATACATCGAAAGAGGAGGTGTCAGCAATCATTTATTTATAGACACCTTTTTTTTCGACCACAGAAAAAAAACGTCACAGCGTAGTTTGGGCACTATAAACATATTAAATTGAAAATTCGCTGTAAAATTCCTTTTAAGTCAAACGGTGACAAATAAGACTCCAGCAGATTCAGAATTGGACATTCTTTATTATGGCATGCATAACAGTTTTGTATTAGTCAACATTATGGAGAATGAACATTTGAGAAACGGGAAAATTAGCGTTAATGCGACATTTTCGCCCCAAAAAGGGACTGTTTGGACTACCTAATCTAACTCACCATGGTTTGCAAAACTAGCTTGCAAATCTTTGCTCTATGATAGCCACATTGTCATTATTTACTAAGCTTAGAGGGGTACCAAATAAGGATTGAACACTCTATATATGGTCTGCAAGACTAGCTTGCTAATCATAGCTCCATGCTAAACACATTAAGTCATTTACTAAGCTAAGCTTGTTCTATCACAAGGCCCTAATAGAGGGATACCAGATAAGGATTGAACTCACTATATATGGTTCGCAAGACAAGCTTGCTCATCATTGCTCTCTGGTAAACACATTAAGTCAATATTTACTAAGCTTAGCTTCATCTGTCATAAGGCCTCAATAGAGCAGTACTAGATGAGGATTGAACTCACTAGCTATGGTTTGAAAAACTAGCTTGCTAATTATTGCTCTATAGTGACATTGTCACCAGATAAGCATTGAACTCATCAGAGCAAGACTAAAGTGTTAATCATTGCTCTATGGTAAGTACATTAAGTCAATATTTACTAGGATTAACTTAGTAAATAATGCCCTTATAGAGGGGTACCAGATAAGGATTGAACTCACTATCTATGTTCTGCAATTATTAATCACCTAGGGGTACTCTAATGACTTCAAGTGTGGAGGTAGGACACAAACCGATAGTTTACATTTATTAAAATCTTGCAAAAAGCAACTTGTGAAATTGTTTGAAATATTTGTATATCTTGTGCAGCTTAATATTTTCACTTGATTCAGGTGAAAATATAAAAAAGATTTAACATGCTATTTCATCACTGTGAACAAAATATTATTTTAGACTAACATTCTCATCTTGGGTGATTTTCATCACAAGCTTTCAGCCACTGCTACATTTTGAACATTTTATTTTGTCTAGGTGTGTATAATCTATTCTAATCTCTTGCTGGGGATTTCTGAACTTTCTAGGATGGCTACTCCACTGGGCTGATGTATTTTTGCACTGCCCAGCCCAATACAGGGATTGAACTCATGATTTCTAGGGAATGAAACAAATTTACAAACAATTTTATCCACTAGACCAGGAGTTGGCAGCAACGTGTTCATATCATTATCTGAAATGTTTGTTATGTTATGTTTTATGTATTTCAGATAATAAATATTGGCTGGATATAGAAAATGTGTTAGTGTTACTGGCAGATCAAGATTTCATGTGCAGACGGATCCACCAAGATTCGAGATAAAAACCAAATAAGGAAGCTAAAAATGCGACCAGTTCACCTGACAACTTGGCAATCAAAATTACAACCCCGGTTACAGATTATTCA
>VCCN01006885.1:7922483-7941009 GCA_006491835.1 Architeuthis dux
TTTTTTCAATCTCGGAAAAATGTTAAAAGTTTTTTTTAATTAATCATCTATACTGAATATCAGAAAAGAGAGAGCAAATAAAAAAAATGTTAATTCTACTTCAGGTCATTTCGAACATCGATATATTTCTATGAAATTGAAATATCATCAATAAAACACCTTCGGAAAGAGACAAAATAAAACAAAAAGAAAATTAACAGACTCCGAATCTGTTTATTTCAAAGTTTGTTCTTCTCATTGCTATGGCATAGCTTTTGTTTACATAGCAATGATGGAGGAGCATGAGACACTTCTTAAAGTAAGTTTTAGCATGAATTTTCATTGTAGATAGTCCATTTTTTAACTGACCCCCCAAAATAAAAACTGCTGTTGGTAAAATCAGTACCAAAAAAAAACAAAAGAAATAAAAAATAATAATCACTCAAACCTGAGCTAATGGAGTTGTCTTCCTTTTTAAATTGTTATGATTTACATATTTTTTATTCATTTTATCAAATAAATTTTATGATAATTAGAAGTATACCATAGTTGGTTGCACATTTTATTGTATTTGTATAGTTCTACATAATTTGTGTGTTAGTAGGGGAGACCGGGACACAATGAGACATGGGGCACAGTGAGACAAATCTATTTTCTCATAAACTGTAGGCAGGAAAGTGCTGCCATCTTTTGTGTATAAGGGCAACTTGATCCTTATACACACATTTTCAGCTTGCAGGGTGCAACCGTTTAGGAGTCTATGGAATGTTCTATTCCCTGATTGTATCATAGAAGTGCATATCCGCAAAAGAAGGCAGCACTTTCCTGCCTACAGTTTAGGAGAAAATGGATTTGTCTTACTTTTAGAGCTAGTGGAGAAAGACAGCATATTTTATTTGCGCAACCTGTAAATAAGTGATATTATCATATTATTTGTGAACTATATTCTGAATTTAATGAGTCGTAACATCAACTATGTATACATTACATAAATATAGACAGAAAAGCAGCACTAACACATGTAATGTTTATATGTACGTATCTATGCTTCTATATGTATGTTTTTAAAATGAATAAACACGCCAACAATTTACCCAACAGCCGCCATTTTATGAGCCCGGAAATGGGAGCTAGGAAGGTCTCTCTGGTCAGTCAGAATTGCCCTGTCAACATGTGTTTGTTTCGTCTCTCAGCTTCTTTTCTTAACACGCTAAATACAGTGGACCCAAATGCGTTTCGAACTACACACAGCTAAAACATAAAGAACGACAAGCTAACAAAGGCACTATTACCAGACGACATTACAATACACAAATTATGTAGAACTATACGAATACAATAAAATGTGAAGCCTAATACTATACAGTTTTCCCTTGCCATTCACGGGAGTTAGGGGTGCCAGGGGGGGGCACGAATGCACTAAATCCGCAAATAATTTTTGCTGACCCCTCAAAAAAACCCTTTTGGTCCTCAAAAACCATAAATTTTGTACCATAAACCTTTTGATAAAAAACGCAGATGGCTGAAACATCATTCCCATGTGACCTGTTGGGACGATGTGGTGATGACATCGTGGTGTGTTGTTAAAGCTGGTGGCTGGTAGAGCCACCATGGCCACCTATAAAAACTTCTGTGTTGTCTCTGCTATCGTGATGGTTTATTAAAGAGTTGCCGCTGTTTCTTTAGTTTCCACCTTGGTTGTGATTGTATCCAACCAGATATCGCATTGACAGCACTGGTCTCCATGGCTGCAGCCCTCGCCGCTAGTTCCAGAGCTCTTGCTTCATTGAGAAGTTATCTTTTAAGTCTTTGTGTCTGACCCGCGTAAAAGAACAGCCTTGCAAAATTTGTGCTAAAATTTTGCAGCCAATGAATGTAGCCTTATACAATATGAGTCCAAATTTTCTATAGGGCTCTGGATAACTTGACTGAACTTGAAAATCTTGTACAAGGTGTTTTTCTTCCGAGTGAAGTACTCTGCCAGTGAATGTCTCACTATGTTGTATCCTGCTGGTACTTCTACCCCATCGATAACACGTATCACACCAATCCTTTTCTCTTCACCGTAAAACTATCAAAGATATCGTAAACTTCGTCCCCAGCATAATGAACAAGCATCGCCTTGCATTTTTTGTCGTTATCTACATCTGACACACAATAGATTTTCGAATCTTTCAATCCACTTTCGCCATTTAAGGCCTGTCGTGTGTTCATCACTGTAGACTACGAACAGTGGAAACGAAGGTAGTGCATTTGCCATTGTGTGTTGAAAATGTGGTTCGTTTCGTCTTGAAAGAGGGTTTGTAGTTGATGCAGTTTCGCTCATCGCCAAAATTGTAGCATCTCTCAGTTCGTCATAATCTAGATAACGGCAAGGGAGAAAATTCCAGATAGTTATCTCCCTTTTTATCTATAAGCTGTTGGGTACAACATAATAAGCGGTAGTTGCTATGTGATAAATATATATGCATTTATGAATTCTTAAACTTTTACGTTTTGTTTATACTGTACAGCTTATTATTTTCTATGATGTGGTTTTTCGCGGTACGCTTTAAAACTCCCAAAAATATTCCCATTAAATTATTCAAGACTGAACTTCGAATTATCGAAACCGCGAATGGCAAGAAGTGATAACTTTACTTAAGGATCATGAGATTTATTTGATAACGTGATAATTGAATAAAAAATATGTGAACCATAACAATTGAAAAGGGAAGACAACTCCAGTTGCTTAGGTATATAAAATTAGGCAATCATAGCAGAGCTGATAGCGGTAACACCCGAGTCGTCGTGTCCCAAAGCGGCAGCCATATGGAGACGGGAAACTTACAGAAATCCACATAAACCAAGTGGAAGGTTCTTGGGCCCATGCGAAGGCAACATTTCGTAGCATGCATGGTACCACGGACCAATTATTTATATCGTACTTACAAGAGTTTATTTAGAGAGAAAAAACACAAAAGAAAACCAGTTTGGAAATATTCTGTACTGGATTTCACATTATTACTCTAAAGACCTACCTACTAACCCGACCTCCAAACCCTAACAGTAACCCTACCTACTAACCCTAACTTATCTTTTGTTCAATTTTATTTATCAAGCTTTTTTCTTGAATAAAAAAAAATACAGTCTCTTGAACCACATGAAATTGCCTGATATCAGTAGACCAGTTGAAAAAAACCCTAAAAATACCGAATTTTCCCGCCTAAATTCGTCATCATCATCATCATCATCATCAGCAGCAGCAGCAGCAGCAGACTTCGGTAGTTTTTTTCTGGTATCAGCAACAGCTGAGGCAGCGTCCATATGGAGACGGGATAGGTAATGATAGCCTAAAAATAATTACGTCACTTATCTCCCAAATGATTCCTTTTAAACAGGCTCAGAATATAACTTTCTACCTTTCACTTCCACGCAATACCAATCAGGCCAAAATTCAAAACTGAAATAATTACTTTTTAATTGAATTTATTTTAATTTAAAGTAGTAATAGGCGCCGCTGACAAAAAGAAAGTGGGTTGTATGTATCCGTCACCCATGAAAATAAAGAAGTGCAATTGAGGCAGCTGGTTGCGTTGGATTAAGCACGATTTTTAATTTCAACAAAAAAAAAAAACCCAGCCGTCAGTCTTTTTAAGATTCGGATCCTAACTCAGGACGTGAAAATATTTAATTGAAAAAAACTATAAAGTTATATATTTATCATCAATGATTTCTTGGTCCGCTGTTGCTCACGGAAAAAAACGAATAAATAATTTTAAAAAAAATAAATAATCGTCGTTACATGAATTTAGAGAGATTTCATGAAAACAAAAAAAAACGTGGATCAATCTACCATATTTTTCTTTTCTCTACTGCCTTCCCATCAGAAACGTGATTATAAAAGCAACAAAATTACTGAACGAGTAAAAGGATTTTAAAATACACGTGTTAGCTTAGCTATGAAAATAACTGAAATTAATTATCATGTAATGACAAAAATCTTCCTATAGGGTGTCACAGAACTTCCGAAGTGTCCCAAAATTAATGCCAGTTCTAGGGGAAGCAACTATTAAATTATTATTAAAAGCAACTATTAAATAGTTGCTTCCCTTAGATTATAGAACTGGTGTTTATTTTGCGACAAATTGGGCGTTACTTATGGGACACCCTGATTTACAAAGCTTAGCTTCGTATGGCTCAAGGCTAAATTGGAGAAAGTTAGGGTATGTAAATTGTGTTGCGCCCATAAAGTAAACTTGGCATTTGAAATCCCGGATTTTACCAGATCTTGAACACACAGACCACTGGCACCGATGGGAAATACATAACTATCCCAAGCATAAACCATACCCATTTAGATGTTTATTGTTAGTCTGACACAAGGCCACAAGTGTCGGGCACTTAGTGAGTAATATCCTGCAGAACTATATCTGTGCCAAGACAAAGGACGCCTTTTCTTCTGGATCACTATCACTTGTCAAAGTAAAATATTTTAGAATCTTTTGTGCACCTGTAAATTTTAAGTTTAAAAAATTAGGCATTTCTGGAAAAAGAAAAAATACAACTGTAATACTTACTAATTCCATTCAATCGATCCTAATTTTAATGAATGTAATCTTTAAAAATGCTCAGTGCTTTTATTGTTTTATGAATTATTTCCCTTTATGTAAACTCTTTAGGGAAAGATGTTTTGTTTCGATCGCAAACTCTTTATTTTTGAGAAAATTTAACCAGGAATTTTTCAGTTTATCTAAAGTTGTATAGCTTCTCCCTTTTTCTCTAATGTTACATTCCCTAAAGAAGAGTAATCAGACGAAAGAAGACAGAACATAGTAAGTATAACGTTCTTTTAATTTCTTTGTATTCAAATAAAAATCCAAATTTATTGCTGATAAAGAAAGACGTTTTTTTTTCTTCTTTACCACGAAATTTAAGATGAAATATTTTAAAATTTTGCTAAAATATGTTTTCCTCAATTCTAAAAATTGTTTGGAATTAGGCGAATACGGTAATCCTATGTTTTGTAAACGCAAACATTTCAACCATTGACGAAATCGACTACGGATGCACACGAGGGAAAATATTTTGTGTCTGTAAAAAAGCATCAGACAGTAAAAGTCTTTTCGGCACAATGTAGAGAAGGTGGTCCTGATTGTAAATAAAGTGCCGACGTAATCGCCCGACTTCCGGCTCTAGTCGTCATAAAAGTAATACTGAATTATTAGCACTATGGAGATTTTGCTTGTTTATTTTTTCGTCTTTTTGTTATTTCGACCGGATTTTCGCACATTTCATCAGTATATGACAGTCAGTTTATATATATTAAGAAATATTGATGAGTTTTAGTGACTTTATCGGTTTTTCTCCCCGGTGCTAACAGACGAGCATTTAACGCGAATGGACTGTTGCGTTGACAACGGACGACAACATATCGATAAAATACCTCAAATTACTAACCATGTCAACCATGTGTATTGTAATAATCTTTGTTATTAATAAGAAGAAAGATTGTAGAAAATTTTCATCTAAAAATTATTTGGTAAACAATAACTCTGAGATAATTGTGGTGGTTGAAAACCTGTTTTTACACTTAAAAAAGCGGTGTAAAAACGAAGTCTTTAACCTTTGTTTTTAAGAAAAGATGTATTTATATTGAAAGCATACAAAATATTAGAAACGGGGACAGCTAATAATAATAATTTTGTTTTTTGAAAAGATTTTTATAATTAAATGAATGAATTAGAATCAGTCAATAAAATTCATCAAAATTTCTTAACTGACTATCTTACTGACGAAACGTGTGAAATTCCGGTCGAAATATCCCCCAAAAAACGACGAAAAAAGAAACAATCAAAAACTCTGTAGTGTTAATAATTCAGTATTACTTTTATGACGACTGGAACATCAGACTTTGGCACTTTATTGTAAAGTTTCACTCCCTCATTTCATTAACCAATGTTAAAAACAGTGCACAAATAAGGAAAAAAATAAGAGAATTAATGAAATAAAAACAAAATTTGGATTATACACTATTATACGCTGTAATCATGATAATAATTTAAAAAAAAAAATGATTAATAATATAAAGTAATAAAATATAGTAATGAAAATAATATTGAAAACTATTGAATTAAATAAATACTTGGTTTAATGTTGCAATCAACTCTGATCTCTTTTGTGCATCTATAGTTGATTTCGTCAATTGTTAAGATGTTTGTGATCACAAAACATAGGACTGCCGGCGAATACTGTTTTGAAAATTAATTCATCTTTAATTTTCTAATCGCTGTCAATTTCATTTCACTAATGAATTGTTTTTATTTATTCTACCACTCTAAGTTTGATGCTTGACGGTGATCTCGTGGTTTAGCGTATCAAAACATGGTGTTTGTGAATTCAGTCAGTTACAACAAAATACTAATTATCAAATCAGCACAGTAGCCAAAATTTGATTCACTTTTGCCCAATTCTAAAGTTCCAAATTCGAATTCTGTCTCTTAAAGAATGTATGATTCGACACCAAGATCATCCATATCTGACTAGTCTATGCAACCTTATTACAATTTTAATACCAGCCATGGCCGCCATCTTGAATTTTTGATGTCTCATGTGTATTATCCAAATGGCAATTCCCAAGAACTATCTATGATAATAAATTCAACTAATTATGTTCTTAATATCATATATCCATCGCTGATATGAAAATTGATGTGAAAACAGTTGTTGCTGACAGCCATTTTTAAAATGAAGTTGCCAAAGACTATATTTAGTACCTGTGAACACAAAAAATAATTTAATTTTTGTAATAAATAAATAACATAGTTTGTTTTCAAACTCATTCAGCAATGAACGGCCACACCAAATTGGCTATGCCAAATAGTACCAAACCCATTAAGAAGGTATGTAAGAGAAGTTTTTTCTTAAAGAAGAACATTGGCTATATCATAATAATTAGAATTTGTGTATAGAAAGTTGGATGAAAAGTTGAAATCTAGAGTGAGTTAATATAATCTAAATTATTTGATTAATTACTCTATCATATTTTAAATATATATTTTTTTTTACAGATGATCCAGATTGGAAAAAAATTATTCTGTACACTTACATGAATAATTTCTTTACATGGTGAATTTGAATGGATCAGAATATTTTTGGTGACCTCAAAACATATAGATATTACTTGCAAAAAGTATTGTTGTGAAACTTGTGGCAGTAAATTGTCTCATAGTTCTACTTTAAAAAGACAGTTGAGAGATATCATATTCTTGTGGAGTGTGTGGATCTTCTTTTTCATAGAAGTCACATTTGGTCCAACATATGCAATCACACACTGGAGAAAAACCTTATCCTTGTGAAGTATGTCACTCTTCTTATTCACGGAAGTCACATTTAGTCCAACATATGCGAACACACACTGGAGTGAAACCATATTCTTGTGAAATGTGTGGATCTTCCTTTACAAAAAAGTCAATTTTGGACCAGCATATGAGAAAACACACGGGAGAAAAACCATATTCTTGTGAAGTATGTGGCTCTTCTTTTGTGCAGAAGGCACATTTGATCCAACATATACGAACTCACACTGGAGAGAAACCATATTCTTGTGAAATGTGTGGATCTTCCTTTGTACAGAAGGTACATTTGGAACAACATGTGCGAACACACACTGGAGAGAAGCCATATTCTTGTGAAATGTGTCGATCTTCCTTTGCTAAGAAGTCAAATTTGGCCCAACATATACAAACACACACTGGAGAGAAACCATATTCTTGTGAGATGTGTCGATCTTCCTTTTCACGTAAATCACAATTAGTAGAACATATGCAAAAACACACTGGAGAAAAACCATATTCTTGTAAAGTATGTCACTCTTCTTTTTCACGGAAGTCACATTTGGTCCAACATATGCGAACACACGCTAGAGAGAAACTATATTCATCTGTAGTATGTTGATCTTCTCTTTGTGAATGTTGACATGAACACTAACTTGAAAGCAATCATACTTTTTCAAGTTTATGAATATTTATTTTTTTAACAATTCAGTTATAACACATATCTGAATACATTCTTGTAAACCGAATTTTCATGGCTAAATCATACAATTACCTATTTATGTTAATCCAAATACTTGAAATAAAATGAAAATAAAATACATTTTATTGTAAATACTCAATCGATAACAATAAATCCTTTTTTTTCATAAATTGTAAACATATAATTGTACATAAATGCTTTTTTTTTCTTAAACACAATATATATTGTAAATACTAAATCTTATTGTAAATAAATACTACATTTATAATAGATTTCTTTTTCATTAATTATAAATATACCCCCATTGCACTAAGAAAAAAGAAAGAAAAAGTTAACCACTATCAAAGAAAGGCCTGTTCAGTTACTTAAATTGTCTTCCTTTGTTTTTCAAGCAAAGGAACATTAAAGATAATGAAAATTCGGCCAGTCAGCATTCGGGATAATCGTTTTTGGGAAAGTGAAATTTGGGATTATGAACCAGATACCTCTGACACTGACATGCGCAGTTGTTATGAGACAGTAGACCTTCATCTGTTGTATAAGTCAACCTTTCTTACCACAGTTGGTAAACCATAGCAGCCAACAATGCATTGCATCATAAGGACTGATTTGACCAATCACTGCTAAAGAAGCTAACATTTTTTTTTTTTTTTTACTTAATCAAGTATTGTAAACCATTTTTATTAATTTTGACTGCTATTTACCCTCATCTTATTTTTTAGATGTTTTTTTTAAAATCACAATGTATAAAATGGTTTAACGAATAATAATGAGATTTTTACTAAAACCAAGTTGAATTATAATTAAAAAAAACAACTGAAAGTTAAGATGAAGGTAAATAGTAGTTAAAAATTAATAAAAATGGTTTACAATACTTTGTTTCAATAAAAATTAAATAATAAAATAATCGATCGCTTTTTTTACTAAAACCAAAAGTAAACAATAACACTGCTGAACTGAAATTGTGATTAGACAAACTAAAAATTAGGATGAATGTAAATAGTAGTAAAAAATTAATAAAAATGGTTTACAATACTTGATTTAATAAAAAAATAAAATAAAATAATCGTTTTTTCTACTAAAACTCAAACAGTCATTGCGGTGATCGATCAAATCAGTCCTTACAATGCATTTTTGACTGTTAAGTCATCTTACTTTGCCAAACTTTTTTATTTTAGAAAATATTAAAAATAAAATGGTTAATAATCATAATCAAAGAAGACTATCGGAATGACATAAAGCAATTAATCACAGAAAAATATTTCTAATGAACTTAACCTTCCAAGATCAACTGTTAGATTAATCACAAAAAATATTCCCTGATACATTTGAAAAATATATATAAAATACAGCATTTGTTGTTGGAAGCAGGTTATCAATTATAGTTTTTTTTATAAATTATTTGTTTTCATTATTTTTACAGTTGATATTGGAAGTAGAAATACTTGATAATCTATTTCATCATTCTATCTGATTCTTTATCTTTAACAATACCGCTAAATTGTAAATCGTATTATGTTTATTCGTAATGTGAAATATTTATTATGGTTTAAAATAAATGATTAAAAATATAGGGTAAAGATCTACTTGCATTAAGAAAGTCGAAAAAAAATAGAAACAATTTTTTTTCAACAGTAATTTGTTGTGCATTTAATCCGTTAGACCCTAACAATCTTCCTAGAAGTTGTTAGTTTTTACAAAAAAATGTTTTTTAAGGTTTTATGAGGAGGGGTTCTGTCTCTTCTCTCCTGCTTCTTGTAATTTTCCCCTTATTCTGAAGACATTCAACCCTTTCCTTATCTGTCTCTTCTTCTCACTTCTTTGTTGACCTTTGCCTCTTATTCTGGAGACGTTCAGCTCTTTCATCTTCCTATTCTTCCATCCTCTTCTTGCTATTCCCCTTCACATTCCTTCATCATTCCTTCTCCAGGAATTCCGCCTTTTCTTACCTTGATTAGTCATAGTCTATAAAAGAAATGACTAAAAATTACAAAAGGACAACATATTGTCTGAATGACTTGGATTAGGAACAAAACTGTGTAGAAATTGAAGCAATGTTGAAAACTGTTTAGTAATGAATAATATATATTTAACTTCATTAAAAGAAAATTAGCTTATTATACACTTAAGTTCAAGCTATTATTTTGTAAACTTCTATAATTTTAGAAGACTTTGTTTTTGTCTAACACTTAGAACATATAGCCATTGAAATCAAAATGTCAAACACCATGAAATAAATAATTGTGATAACTATTTTAACAATGTCATTACTGAAATTATTGCAATGAAAGAAAAAATCAATAGAAACCTATAAAACTAAGAATTTGCAACAAAGAGAAAGACTTTATCCTCAAAGATTTACAGTGGAATATTAAAAACAAATGAGCTGTGAATTAGCAAAAATGAAAGACATTGCTTTGAAATTCGAAAAAAAAATTATTTGTAATTACAATATATAGAAATCGGATCATCGTTATCATGGTGATCACAGATGCAGATCCCACAGTATTATTATATGGTTGCAAATTAGACTGGAAATTGCATTATTCTCCAAGTTAGAACATTTTAACGGTATACCACTTACAAAATTCTGGCTTCAATATACAGTTTTTGATGTGTTACAGTAACACACATCCACACTCCCAAATAGGAATCTCATCATAATATAGATTATGCACTGATTTATTAAAACTGTTATCCTCATCTTGGTTGTTTCAACTGTTGTATGCTCCAGCCTTCTTCAGGTGTCTGACATATTCGGTAACAAGCAGAAGTGGCATTACAAGGACAAATTAACTAAGAAGAATTAACTGATACAAGATATCCCCTAGCATGGACAGTGGAATGAGAAATATCTGCCACTGTAGATTGAATAAAGGGTTCGGTTTGAAATTCCGAGAACGGTACAATGGCCAGAATGTTATTATACAACCAAGTATAAGGACAACAGTTCAAATAATTCAGTGTATAATATTGTTTGTTTATTCATCAAACTATTATTGACCCTTGAACCTGTAATTAAAAGAATTCATTTTCTTGGTGTTACCATGAAATTGTACAGATAACACTCATATTTGGCTGACTGGCCACCTGGGTTTAGTGGCAAAAAAACCCCCAAAAATACAATGGGCAGTAAATAAATTGCTATATCTCTTAATATTAAATGTACACTTAATAAATTTTCAGTGATTATTATGTATAATGTATCACTTCCAAGTCCAGTGAAATAAAACCATGGAAAAGTTAATTGAAAAAGATATTATTATCGTTTGATTGGCATTGTTATGATTTAAATTTGTGTATGATTTAAATTTAAACGTGTTTTTTTAGTAAATTCTTTTTATCAATTTTTATTATCTTTTAACAAAACTTTGTTGTTTATTTTCAATATCAATTATCGCGCCTAGAGGCGTTATCAGGGAGGGAAGAGTTAAAAGAAAAAGGTCATTTTTAAAATCGGCCATTTTGAATGGCGAAAATTGGCTAGATCTTTTTAAAAAGGGACAAAATTGGTTAGATTCAAGATTTAAAATTGCAGACAATTTGGAACAAATAGGAGACTGTTTACTTCTTATTTACATGAATTCGTGTAGAGAAACACTGTCCAAAATGGCAAAGAAACATTTAAAATCATTTTTTTATATTAAACTGTATATTCTCTTTAGTGTTCACTGATACTCTGTTACACATATGAAACAAATATTTAATCTTTTATTGTTATTAATTGCAACCCCAGCACTAACCCTAACCTCTAACTCTAAATTATCCTTTGTAATTAGATTTAATAAAATACAGTTTTATTTTAAAACTGTTTTAAATGTTCAGATTTTCTGTTTTTATTTGTTCGTAATAAGTTAGCAGCAGCAACAAAGAAAAACCTAGCCATTTCTAGCCATTCAAACTGGCCGATTCGATTCCATAATGGCCGGCCCTGATGCGTTATTGCAAGAATTACGAAGAAAGAATTATTGCGAAAAAAAAAAAAATTAAATAAACTTTACCAAATTATTATTATTAAGTATTCCCGTTTCTAATATTTGTGTATTCCTTCAATATAAGTATATTTTTTCTTAAAAAATAAAGTTTTCTAAAAACAGAAGAAATTTACGCGTATTATCTTCCGTAGCAAATATCGCCAATGGTTTGAAATGCTGAAAACGGCATAGAAGATTGCCGTTTGCTGATATAAAGGAAGAAAGCGGAATTGAAGGTCGATTCTCCATTAAACAAAATATGGTGAAGCACCCTTCTAAAGAACATAGAAAACATAATTGATGCATTGCAAAAATGACATCATATACTTAATAATCAATTCGCATTTAAAACTTTACTGATTTATTTTTTCAAGATAAGGAACTATTGTCCTTCTTCACCGCCTAATTATTCCCTCTTGAATTTTCTTTGTTTTTGCTATCGCTATCTTCTTACAACTGAGAAAGAAAATGTCATTTTATCTTTTCCGTTGATTATTTAGAAAGAAAAAAAATGATAAAGCTTGTTTCTCTTGTTGCTTTCATTTTTATTTTGGGAAAAAAAAGGCAATGTTACAATCTAGACGTTACAAAAGAAAATGGACAGGTAAGCAAAGCTAAGCAGCCAAAAAGCAAAACACATTATTGTGTTGTCGTTTCGATTTAAAATGATGTAGGCATTTCTTTTCTTTTATTTGCCGGACTTTTCAAAGTCGATTAAGAATGAATTTAACTGTTGTCGTAATTGTATGTGGTATCGTTCTGCCCCCGTATCGTGTCCTGGTCGTTAGGGTCTTTTTCGTTAATCCCCACCACAACACTTAAATAATTTTAGCTATTAGAGCTCTCCGTACTTTTGTAGGCTAAATAAATTCAGATCTATCAAGACTCCCGCATTTCGCGGAGACTCCCGCATTTCAAAGCCACGCGATGTCTCCCCGCCCCACGTATGTAATGAATTTGTACGAATCGCCTGCATTAAAAAAAAAATGCCTGTAAAAATGTTTTCCTTCGTATTTGTAGATCTATCAAGTCTCCCGCATGTTGTTGATTATCTTGGTTGGAAATTATGTTAAGATATGTTTTCAATACACCAAAATAGCTGTTTTAGAGCTTCTAGAATTGAAAAAAGATTTCTTCACCCCCAACCATGCTGGGGGGGGCGCATTTTCTAGGAAATCTCCCTCCTGAGAATTTCTAAACCTTGGCAGTGGCAGGTATGTAAGTGTAAATAAAAATTAAAAAGTTAAAAGCCCCCAATACAAACTGACCTTTGCCCTGTCTGACTAACCTCAACCTTGGAACGGCCGAATTGCTCAAATGTCCTCAACTTTTTGAAAATTTTATGTACATTTATTTAGCAAACAAAAATACGATGGGCTGTAATAGCTATTTACTGTGGTGGGTACTAAAGAAAAAGACCCCAATATTATTTTTACCTCTTTTTTCCCCCAGAGATAAAAATACTAACATTTATTGATGGCTTATGGGTTTCGATGGTAACCTTATATTAAAATCTGAAATAATTGTGAAATAAGTAAGTATGAACAAAATGGATGAAAAATTTCAGCGTGAAATCAACACGTGAGAAATTTTTTTAAATCAGGCAATAATCAGCATATTATTCGATTTTAATAAAATCTTTGATACTTATTTATTAAAGGATGAATTTTTAAAATAATAATTTTCCATTCCAAATTTCGGAGGAGATGATTCCTATCCCACCTTTTATTAATTTGCGGATTTATCTATTTTATATGATACTGCTTTCATTGATTTTTACACATTTTACAGATATATCCCTCGAGATACTAATTATGTTTACTTTTTTAGAATAATATCCAGGGACTGCTGGCACGGAACTATTACTTTGGTATAAAAAAAACAGAAAATTAATCGGCCATGAATAGTCGGTTGTAGGGAGTGAGTTTATAAATGTAAATCAGCTGCTAATCCATGAAGTCTTCATGGCCAATTGGTAAAAGCAGCTAGGCGTAAACTAGTCTCCCTCTGGCAATGAAGGTGTGAGTTTGATTCTCACCAAAGGCTTACTCTTTATTTCCGATTGCACTGTTATTCGTTGCTATAGAAACAGTGGCCTGAATTAATAAATTGTATAAAAGCTACTACAATTAGGATGATGGTAAAAACTAGTCAAATTTTGTAAAAATAGTGTATTATAATACCCAATAATAATAAAGATTGAATCTACTATTTATTTTAAATAATCGACTTAGACAGTGTCCACCAAAATTTCCCCAGGTTTAAATAGTATTCACAGTTATTGTCTTGAGATGAGGTTACATTGTTATATAGGCCGGGAAGAATTTGCTGGACTTCACTATAAAGGAAACTTGAAGACTTGCTTGTAAAAATATCTGGACATATTTTTATTACACAACATACATCTTTGTCAGCCGGATAGTGAAGAGTGGAAGAGAGAGATAAGAACCACCAGCCTGTCTTCTTCTTTTCGGATCCGCTGCTGTCTGCGTCTTCTTTGAGTGTCGAGATTTCTGTCCGCTTCCCAGGGAGGGATGACTTCTGCTTTATAGGTGATCGAGGTCATTTACATTTCCGCCACAGGTGGCCGGATACACAAATCATAACAACATGATTTACTGATTTGTCTGCTTGTTGTACGTTAGGCTTATAGGAACTTTCCTATGCATTCAATCCTCACTGGGAGCCTTTATATTGTGACTTGCTTATCTTACTACTAGTAAGATAAGCAATTCATTTAATACTAGGCCAGGCTTAATAAATGAATTACTGATTTTTGGGGGGGAGAGATAACATAATAGATTTCTGATTTTAGCTAGAAAAATTATATTTGTGATTGCATTGTACGAGTTTGAATAAATATAAATACTGTGCAAGTACGAAAGTAAAAAATGTTTGCTTCTTTAGCGGTAATCAGACAAACCAGTCCTTATGATGCGATCAATTTTTTATGGTTACGTCGTCCTACTTTGCCCATTTATTTACACTGTTAATAGCTATGAAGTTGTGAACTATCGAGTCTTAAAATAAGTAAGAGAATGTGAAGAAGTTGCAAAATAAAAGAAACATTATTAGCATGATTACAGCCAAGAAGAGAGCATGACTTATTGGTCTCACTCTGACACTAACTTGTATCTGTCAGTAGTTTCTAGGTGCTCCATATTGCCATGGTGACCGTTGGTTCTTGTGTGAAAATGGTGGGTTTTTCCTTTCTTTTTTTTTACTCTGTAAAAAGAAAAATTGACATTATACCAAAAACTGTTTCAAAATCTTTTGTAATCCCTCAAAATGTTTGTCATGCATTAAAAACATGGTTTGCTTAAAAAAATGACAGAGATTTGGGATTCTCCCCCCTCAAGTCTCTAGTCATGGGGACATGGGATCCCCCTTCCACCCTACTGAATTTGCCACTAAATGACCCACCAAGGGTCGATCAATCAATCTACACATTCCTATTACATGATGCAACCATCTGGCTGGTGAGAAAGTAACCAAAAGTGGTTTCTGGTCAAATATTAGTTGTGGGAAATGTATCACAACCTTATCAAGAGGTTTTACATTAGACCTTATTGTCTCTGAATATCAAATTAATGGATCTGTGAATAGTAAGACAATTTGTGAAAATAAAGTCACTGTGTTTTGGTTTTGGCGAAGTATAGTGAGACGTGTATTCTTTAATTTTTTTCTATGGAGAAAGTTCTGCCCTTGAAATACTGAAATCATTATGCATGCTTAAGTAGATATGTATTACTATATAGATAATGCAGTTTAATTCTGTGTGCATCTGTAGTTTGAAGTAATTGGTTTTATTGCTTGTTTCTGATGCATCTATGAGAGTTTGTGAAATGTATTGATTGATATATCTTGAATTGTAAGATGTATTTTATGCTTTCAGATTTCAAGTGCTTGAAGGCTGAAAGAGAGATGAGTAGCTTCACAGAGAATAAGGAAGCTTATGAATTTTGACTTCAAATTATATTTCCTAAGATAAAAAAGAGAAAGATACTATCCTTCCACATATGCAAAGTTATCTCTAGTGATAAAAACATGGAAATTCATGTGAAATTACATACGGGAGTGGTTTCATTTCAGTGTGAAGAATGTGGTAAAAGCTTTTCAAGAAAAGATAACCTAAAAACTCATATAAAATGTCATACTGCAGAGACTGCATTCCATTGTGAAGTGTGTGGGAAAATTCTTTCCACAAAAAGTAATCTAAAAACACACAGGAGGACTCACACTGGAGAGACTCCATTTCCTTGTGAAGTATGTGGAAAAGCTTTTTCTGAAAATCATGCCTTGAAAACACATGTGAGAACCCACACTGGAGAAACACCATATTCTTGTGAAGTCTGTGGTAAAGCGTTTTCCACCATAAGTATTTTAAAAACTCATGTAAGAACACATACTGGAGAAATGCCATTTCAATGTGAAATTTGTGATAAAGTGTTTTCTCGAAAGATTGTGATGGAAATTCACAAGAGAACGCACTCAGGAGTGACTCCATTTCCTTGTGAGGTGTGTGGCAAATATTTATCCACAAGAATTAATTTGAAAAGACATATGATAACGCATACTGGAGAGTTACCATTCCATTGTGAATTATGTAGCAAGGCTTTCTGTCAAAAGAGTGACTTGAAAACTCATATGAGAACTCATACTGGGGAGACCCCATTTGCCTGTGATATATGTGGTAAAGATTTTTCTCAAAGAAGTAATTTAAAAAGACATTTGAGAACTCATACAGGAGAGACACCATTTACTTGTGAAGTATGTGATAAATCTTTTTCTCAGAAGAGTGATTTGAAAACTCACATGAGAACTCATACTGGAGAGACACCTTTCTCTTGTGAAGCTTGTGGCAAAACCTTTTCTCAAAACAGTAACTTGAAAACCCATATAAAAACTCATACAGGAGAGACTCCATTTTCTTGTCAAGTGTGTGGCAAGGCCTTTTCTTTAAAGGGTAACTTAAAATCACATTTGAAAACCCATGTTTGAATGATGGCTTTTTGTTGTACATGTTTCTTGGAAATATAAAATTCATATAAAAAACTATTTTGTAGACAGTCATTTTTGTTAAGTTCATAGCATGTGTTTGTGCAAGAAGCAAAATTAAAAACTCATTTTTAAACTTATACTAGCATTCTACAGTATTGATGTCGAATATTTCTGTAAGGTCTTTCTTGGAAATATACAATAAGAGATTGATAACTAGAGAGCTTGTTCTTCTTATGTATGTGCCAAATGTTGAGAATAAGACATTACAGTATATGTGGAAAACATTTTGGTGAGACTTTTGTTCAAAAGTGCCATAGTAAAATCCTTTTAACTTGAAGAAAAGTGCGTTTTCTTTTTTTTGCTATGTTCTTGCTTTACGATTCAAGTTTGAAAAAGAAAACATTCTTTTCAAAGTATAATTATAGCATTTGCAAGTCTCCATGAATTTTCCTTATAAAGTGTATGAACAAGTTATTATTTTAATAAACATTACTAACTTATTAGGAAACCAACTTTGCTGACAAATTTATATGATGGAGAATAAATGTTTTTAATATCATGGAAGCTAACACTTCACTTCTCTGAAGATCCCATGGTTTTAATTAAAAGGGGAAAATCTTGAAAGATTCAAACTAGTCATTTTGAAAAATTATGATGAATTGTTGTTTTGATAGCATGAACATTTCTTTTTTCAAGATAAATAGATTTTTAGACCAAAATCTGATCAGAAAAGCATTAAGATTTTGGATACAGGGACTAACATTTGAACAGAATTCTTTAAAAATGTGTCCTTAAAACAAACATGTTCTGAGCTGTGTTTTATATTTCTCTGTAAATTCTGTTGTAACTTTTACAGACATGTATGTTGCTTACATTTTATTTATAATTCTTATATTGGTAAACTGCGTTCATGTAAAAACTGTAATGAGTTTTGTACACTAACATGACAAGTAAATAAGACTGATTTATTTATTTATTTTATATTCTTTTGCAACATTTATGTTTATAGAACATTTATCAGATATTCTGTTGTGTTTGTTGTGTGGATGTAAGGGAATGCAGTTACAACCAAAAACGTTTTTTAAATATCAGCATATGTTGTTACTTTTACTGATAGCAAATCATTTTCTATAGTTTTGAGAAGGGTCATTAACATTCAAATAATTCTTCAGATGATTGAACTCCTTGTTGTTTGTGTTGTTAGCATGATGTTTCGGCTGATCCATTCTTCGGCTTTCTTCAGGTGTAATATCCGAATGTGATGGGGAAAACAGATGTTTTTAATTTCAAATTTTATATGTTTTCTACGTACTGTTTAAAAATTATTTGCCAGTAAATTGTATTCATAGAAAAATTGCAATGATCTCTCTACTTTAACTAATTCACTGCAACTGATGATTAACTCGTCTTAACAAGTTGCCAGTCGAGTGCCATGGACGAGATAACTCATCTCATGATAGTGTGTTATTCTTTTGCAACATTTATGTTTATACAACATTAATCAGATATTCTGTTGTGTTTATTGTGTGGATGTAAGGGAATCCGACAGAATGGTA